>CAJJDN010000094.1:390084-400273 GCA_905182985.1 Paramecium sonneborni | reverse complement strand
CATAATAATCATAAAATATCAAAAATATTAATAGTTTTTCGAGAGGATAATAGAAACTTTAGCAAAAAATTTCTATCTGAAAAAGAACAATTACTTTTAAATTATTTTAAAATCATATTTAGAAAAAATTTGTCTTTTTTGTGATATCCAATCATATGGTATTTAAAAAATTTTAAGAATAATTTTGCACTATTACCTTAATCATATATTTCCTTCTTTTCACTTAAATTACTAATCTCCATTAAAATTAGTGATTCTTAATATCTTGCAAAAAAGCAAATTTAGCATTTTTAATATGCATTATTTCTTATACAGGGTATAATTTAATAGCATGCATAGGAAGTATTATCATTATTTTTTTTCATCGCTTATAATATTTTACGTTTTCGTATAATTTAGATCATAAGCAATACATGAAGATTCGATTCATCGATTGATAATGATACCAAATCTGAAAATGAAATGATAAAAATTATCAGCATTAAAATTTTGCCATTTGTAATATTACTGAGTAGGAATTTATCCTTTCGATTACAACAAGACTTAGTAAAAATACTAATTATATAGGAAATATATATTATTATTAATTAAATAATAAAATTATCTACGTCTAGAAGATAATAAATACAAAATATTTAATATCAAGCAAAAATATACAAAACAAAACTATTCGCATTACTTAAGGTGATTTGATAAGTTTTTGGAAAATTATTTATAATAATCATTTTATACAGGCAATACATTAAAAACTTGGAGAGGATTTATCAAGATCAAAAATAGAGATAATGGAAAGTTTTAAAGGGTAATTAGCCTCTTACCTTTATTTCAATATAAAAATAGAGAATAATTAGAAGTAGAGATAGAAGGTTGCATATCAAATCATTAGGATTATTATTTAAGACGGATCCAGCAAAGAATGAATAAGAATATTAGTAGATTGATTATTATATTTTAGTGAGAAGCCAAAAAAAGAGTGCCATTATAATTTTATAAACTAAAGATGAATCTCCATAAATAATAAATAGGTCAAATGATAGTAATACAATTTTGAGTTGATTAAAGTACTGCTTAGAATTAATACAATATTTAGTCCTAAATTCGATTTCATAGATGGAATGATTTTTAAGTAATAAAATAACAGAATTAGTTTTATAAAATGAATAGATTCAAAACTAAATAAATGACTAAGATATGGAAAAAATAAATTAATTAAGTTTAGATGAATTGGCAGAATAAGTTTTACATACTCTTGGAATAATTCAAGATCCTAATTAATCTATCTCCTCATAAAAACCTGAGGATAAAATGCTAATATCAATTCAACTCCCTCTTGAAGTCAAAAATAAATAATAGATAAAAATTTTATAAACTAATCTTTAAAAAGAATTGGAATAAGGATATATATATCTAAATGAATAGGAAATTCTTGCATTGGACTAGGAAATATAAAAAAGTTTATAAGCTATAAGCTTTAAAGAAAGAAAAATTCTTATCAAGAATTAAGAATTCACTATGACATCTCCTTTCTGTGTTTAAACAAATGTTATGCCTTTAAACATGGCTAGATAATGGCACTATTTTAAAAATCTTTAATCAGTGTAAGTATATATGATCTAAGCCTAATTATTTTTTTTTTTTAATAATTCTTATAAGATAATACTCATAGACAAAAAGTTAATTCTTATGTATAATTCATATACCAATCATATGTAGATAAATGGTCTAAATTAATTAATGCTAACCAATCTTTGTGGATAAAAACCACTGAAGAAATCTTAACTCAAAAAGCTCAAAATCTTAGTGGAGATTTAATATAATATTCTGATGATAAAAATGTTGCTAACTATAATTTAAAAGTAACTGAGGATGTATGGTTCACCTTTTCTTGTTTAAAATAATTTATTTTAGTGAATACTGTGTATGATGCAAAAAGAACTGTTTTAATCTATTTAAATTTAAAGGGAGAATTCTATTAACCCAATCTAAATGTAAAGGATTTATTATTAGGTATGAAAGGATATGGTATAGGTATTTAAGATTCACCTAGTTGGCTTTGTTATAACCTTTTTGATTCATGGGAGAAACTTTATATTCATAAATGCAATAATAGTTAAGCTAAATAATCCTTTAAATAGGATCATTTACAGGCTTGGAAACTGTTTAATTCCAAATGATTGATTATTATGTCCAATTATTATTATTATTATTTATTTAAGTAATTTTATTATAGTTAATATGAACTAAAATTATATAAATAAACCTAGAAAATATGCTTTTGAAATATAAAGAGTTTTTATAATTCAATAAACAAAAACCAATATCTAAAATATTAACTCATTAATTAGTCAATTTACCAAATAATTCAGAAGAGGAAACTTAAGGGAAAATAAATGCTCAATAAATAAGTGAATTCAATATATAGGTTTTACATAAGATCCAACTTAATTAGATGAAAGAACAATTTCAAAAATAAATATGAAAATGATATTATATTTGAAACTATTTCACATTAATAATTAGCTACTCATAGATGAATCCAATTAAAATCAAAATGAATAAGATTAAACATAATATAATTACTGAATTAAAAGAAAATCCTTAAATTTTAAGTGAAGAGGGTAATCGCTTTATGAAAGTATATAAATCTATAGCTTTTTACTTAAAATATAGTGCTAGATCAATATGTCATAGAACATCTCCATGTTCAAAATAATCTTTCTAAAGTGAGGATCATATGGATACAGCACCTTCATTCTAATTTACTCCTAAACCCAAACCTTTATAATAAATGAGTGATTAATGAAAAACCATTCTCTAAATCAAAATCTAACGGAGGTATTGATGCTAAAATTAAGATCTCTGATGTCAGAAGAAAAAAGTCTAATGTAGATGAATTCCCAATACTTAATAATTAATATGAATTAAGCTGCCATCCACATTGTGTCAAATGAAAAGGAATAAATTTCATCAGTAACCTTAGAAGCATGCTAAATTGCCATTCATAAATATAATATGATTAAAAAAATTGAAAAAGATTCATTCCATCATAAATGCAGTGTACAACCTAGAATTAATAAAATACTTTCTTTTGTTGGTGCAGATAGACTTAAACATAGTATATAGAGCTACCTTCGGTAAACCAAATTTTTATGCCAGAGTTAAAATTCGTAGCATTCTCTATAATTAGAGATGCAAAGATGCTAAACCAATCAGGCTATGGAAGGATTTTTTTTATTACAAGAATAAAAAATATTGCTCTAAGATATTCTCAAGAATTTCGATGAATAATATTCAAAAAATAAAGTGTAATGTTCTAAATCTTTAGTGTAAAATAATAAATATATATTATTTTAAAATTTTCAAAGTCAATTAAGTAATCATTGGTGAGTCATCAATATATTAGAATCTTATTAGGTTGAATAAACTTTTTAATTAAGTAAGTTCAGTACGGTAAAAAAATGTTTAATTAAGACTTTCTCAATGGCAGAGTTTATTTAAGGATTTCAGTGATAAGAATTTAAAACTTCTCCTCAAATCTTAAAAATTTTAAATCTTATATATATTTGTTTAAAACTCAAACACAATTAATTTTAGAATCATCAATGTATTCAAAACTGAGGTTATTAGTGAATGCAGTAAATCCTTTATGACTAGTGTATTTGAGATTCTAGTTAATTATTTTTATTACTTATTTGACTGAGTAAAATAATAGAGCTAAAGAGTAATTATTATTTCTAAATTATCAATTACTAAGTTACTTAATAAGTTGCTACTTTCCCAATATTAATGAATCAATTTCTTTATTATGATCTTACTATTAAATATTTGATAAATCCAGTAATTTAGTTTTGAATATTATATATAGAGAAAAGTATTAAAATCAAAAGATTAAATACAATAATTAAATACTTTTTACAATACATGGTATAATTAACAATAAATTATTTGAATCATTAATAATTTTAAAAAGTGATTAACAATTAAATGGACTTTTTTAATTAAATTCAATACATACAATTTAAATTTATAATTAATTCTAAAATATTAAATGTACTAAGCTAACAAAACAAATTTTTTAATAAGTAATTCTATTAAATGAATCAATTTGATATTAATTTGAATGAGACTTTTTATGGCTATCATAATCAAGTTAATATTAATATTTATTGTATACAATTGAATGATGAAAATTAGTGAAACAAGAAAATATATTCCTTTACCTTGACCTTTCTAACTTAATTGTTTATATACTGCAACATATTAATTAAAACAAAATATATAAAAGCATGACTCGATTACAAACCTTTTCTCAATATATTAATGCACTTGAAATCTGAAAAAATTTTGAAAATAATTTTAAATTCAAAATAAGTTAATTTTTTAGTTAATAATATGAATATGTTTTATAAAATTTTAGATAAATTATGTAACAACTTTCAGAAATTCTATCTTAATTTTTTTCCCAAAGCTTTGGACTGCTGATAAAAATCAATAATTAATGATATAGAGAAAATTGCTGAGAAGGTGATAATATGAAACCAACCTAAATTAATTCTATAATATTAAGGTAAATCAAATCCATAAAATAGTCATAAAGAATAAATGTGACTAATAGACTCAGTAACAATAATTTTAAATTACTCGCAATAACTACGTAAAGGTTTATTCAAAATAAAACAGGATAAAAATAAAGTTTCATTAGCTGCAATGAGCAGAGATTAAAGTTTCACTTCTTTTTACATAAAAACAATTAATTAATTAAATCGAATTGTATTATGCAATCCAAACATTTTTTTCATCTCTAACTTCTTCTAATAAAGCTTCATATTATTTCCTATTTTTTAATATATTTTATTTAGACAACTTTTGCAAAATATTAAAAATGTAAATGATAATCGTAATACAAAAAGTAAAAACAACAAGAGATATATATTATGTAACAGATTAGATAAAGCTATTGTCTAAAAATATGCTATTTGAATTGTCATTGCAAAAGAAATGTCAAATGTATTTGACATAACATAAGAATTCATTAAAATGCTATTATAGAAAAACTCTTTCGACTATTACAAACATTTTTTTCTTATTTAGTACAATTGTTTCACAATTGTAAAATTCATTCTTAATAATATATAAGGTTGGATTTTATATAAAAATAAAGTAAAAAGCTTTTATAAAAAGTGCTCTAGAGAAGCACCAATCATGCAAAATAAGAAACTTTTAAAGTTTGCAAAGAAATGTACATTAATATCATCATTCAAAAATTTAATATCAGTTTAATGGTGGATTATATTCTTCTTGATAAATTAGATTAAAAACTATTAATTCTCAAGACTTGAAATATTGGTTCGATCGTGATCATTTTAAAAACTTCAAAGTAAATATATCAAGGTTAGATGGAAAAAGAAATATTTACATATTTGACTTATGATAAATATTATAATTAATCCAAAAAATTCCAAAATAATTAAGAGGTTCCTGTTTACAAACAAATAGATGACAAACCTATTAAGATATAGATTACCGCCTCATTAAAAGCCGCTGCACTTTACTACTTTTATTTAAGTTTAACTGAGCACACCAGCAGAAAGTAATTATGTAGTTTTGACTGATCCTTTGAGAGAAATATCGTATTCTGAAACAATTAAATCATCCAAAAATGATATTTTCAATATTGGCCTTTCTATTGGAGCATAAAAATTGACATATAAGGGAATAGTTATATCCCTTTATTTTCTAATTCGGATTTGTCTTAATTAATTATTTCTCTATAAAATACTTTGTATTCTCAAAATTGATAATTTCAGAAAGAATTAATAAAGATAATTTTTCATCATCGTTTTATTAATATTTCATTTTTTAATCGAAAATTGATTAAAACTTCTTAAAATTAGCCAAAATAATTAGGAAGAAAAGTAAGTTAGAATTATAGTTATTTTGAATAAACACAAAAAGAGAAGCTACCTTCCACATTTTGCAATTACAATCACAACCATCGCCATTTTAGAAATTACCATCATCACAACTTTCAACAGATTTTACATAATTACCATCCCAACATTGAAAGAGACAAACATTTTAAGAAAGAAATCTTCCTAATTCACATTGTTAACAGATTCCTTATTAATAATCAATGAAAATTAATCGCAAGCAAATTACATTCACTATTGTTATAATAAATTAAAGTTTGATCCCTATTATTACCAACCTTAAATTCCACATTCATAGCATAGTCTAACAATCAATACACTCAATTAACATTAAAATTAGTATTAAAAGCAACCATCATATCATCGCATTATTCTTTATCTATAACAATCAACTCTCCACAATATAATACACAATAATTTTCATATAATATCCAACCTGGGGTATCAATTCTATACAAAATCCTGATAAACATTTAGTACATAATTATTAGCATTGAAATTCACATTAATAACATCCATCATTTTCAATTTCATTGCCATCATCATACTGCTCTTTACCTACAATTATGCCATCACCACATTTGGAATTGCTAATGCCTTATATTAAATCAATCTCCCAACCTTAGTTTTCACAAGAATAAGATTATCCTTATTAAAAACTTAAACACTCAGGCTAGCAATATATTTAACAGCTAGAGCATTCATAATTTTCTATTATCGCATGATTCATTTTCAGTAATTATTCCATCACCACAAATACTAAAGCAAGAATTAAGATATCTATTCAAATAATATCCAATTAAGCATTATTCACATATGCTTGATTGGCAATTGATGCAATTGAAATCACAAGAGTATTTAAATTAATAGCATTCATCATAAGAAATTTCATTTCCATTATCACAATATTCCTCAACAGATTTTATGCCATCTTCATATACAGATTAACATTTATTATTTTGTATATCAAGTCTACCATACCCTTAAGTTTTATTGCATTCCAAACATTTTCCATTAACACAACTTAAGCAAAATAAAGGAAAATCATATCTATTTTAAAAAGCAACCCTCCTACGCATTTAAATTTTAATCATCACATTATTCTATTCCAACTATTTAACCATTTGAAGTAATTTCCTCACACCTATTATTCCTTACCATAAATCCATTTTGACATTTCAGACATAATCCCATTGAACATGATTCACAAAAATTCTGGCATTAAAATTAAGATAAAAAACATCCATCTTATTCAATTTAGTTGCGATCATCACATTGTTTATTTCCTACTATTTATTTATCTCCTTATGTTGAATAACAAATTCTTTCAAAAGTATTTAAAATCCATCCTTAATTACATTGATAACACTTTCCATTATAGCATGTAGAACAAGAATTTTGGCAATTAAAGAAACATTAAAAGCAAAATGTGTCATTTAAATCATTACATTCCTCATAATCTTCATTCAAGATTTCATCACCACAAAGAAGCTCTTAAAATATTTGGTTATTGTTATAGTTTATATCTTTTGGGAAACCAAAGGTTTAATCTAAAATGCAAGAATTTGTTAATTTAATTAGATTATACCCATGATATCATTCCAGAAAGATACCCATATTGTGTTTAGAACAATTTTAAACCCCTTAGAAATGACAAAAATGACATTCCCATTCAGTCTAGCATTAGTCATCACATTATTCATATTAAATTGCAATTATACAGGTAAAATTTCAAAATAGTTCTTTTTAGTTATTATCAAAACAATCTAAAAAATATCTCGCTAAACCGTCACCACAGATTGGTACACAATTGTTATTATGTAGATACCATCCATTTTATTCATCGCATTCCATACATTTATTAAATTAACAATCAACAAAGTTATTAATACATTTATGAACAATGACTGAAAAATCAGATCTAAGAATAGCCTTTTTTCTATGAAATGAAAATGGAATCAAAATAGATTTCAACCGAAAATTTAGGAGGGGTAATGTTATTTGGCTTTGATTAGGAGTAAAAATTATTTATCAAGAGTTAGTCTTCCATTTTGATGATTAATAATTAATTAAATTTTATGCTCGAGTTTCTATGCTGTAATATTGTTAGCATACTATTTATTGTAGTTTGATAGCCTTATTCTGTATTCAAAACTACTTTGATGCTTTGTATATATTTTTTCTTGTAATAATTTATTTCATAAGTTATAGAATTATAAAAATGAAATTAAGTTATATGAAAATGTTAAGATGATTTGTTGAGTAAACTATGGAAGTTAATAGTTTGACTCAACAAATCATCTTAACATTTTCATATAACTTAATTAATTAAATTCATAAATAAAAGATAATTTTAATTAACTTATAGAATTATTGATTTTAAAATTACTTTGTATTTTTCATTATTCTTGATCAAAAACTTTACATGATTCCTTTAAATTTGAATAATAATAGATCCAAAATTATAATTATATTTCGATATCACCTAATAGTTTGATCGCACAGAATTCTGAAAAAATTAAAATTAATTTTCACACACATATTAGACTGAATTGATTTAATAATAATAATATTATAGAATAAATCCAATAATCTTAATAAATGGATAAAGATGATTTATCAATCGAAGCAAGAAAATTAAAATGTAACAAAAAGATTCAATTTTAATAATTAAGAATGAATAATAACTTAATGAGAATACTAGAGTGATTGAAGGGCTACATAATTATTAAGGCGTCTTGTAAAAAACATATTTTTTAATCACATTCACAACACAAGGAGAGATACAATTATTAATAATGGAATCATTATAAGGATGTAAATATACTATAAAATAAATAGAGATAAGATATCTAAACCATTAAATGAAAATGAAATAATGAAGAATATTGAATAAATAAATTTTTTAAGTTGGGTAGGAGAATATGGAAATGGAAAGACTTACATATTAATTTTTGGGAGTAATGTAATCTACATATTTATAAAAAAAAGTAAATTTATCTAATTAATTTGACACATGAACTACTTATTTAAGTAATTAACAATGTCTTCGAATCATTCTGTTATTTCAGTCACTTTGATCATATAGATGATTTATTCTTTTTTTGAATTATTTGTCCAAAATTAGGGAGCATTTAGAATTGTCGAGGGATGATATTTTAATAACACAGCATGAAGAATTTTACTTAAATATTAATCTTCAAATAGAGATGTTAATGATTTTTGATGATAGTCTTTATTAATTAGCAATTAGAGAAAAAAAAAATATGTATTTTGAATGAATGATATAATCTTGATAACATCATTCCCTTGATAGATAATACCAGAAGGTTCAGTTTTTGGAATTGCCTCAGGGCAAAAATTTATTTTCTTTAAACTCTCTTATAATATATAGCTCTATATATATAATAAATAATAATACTATTTTCATCATTATTTCAATTTATTCTTAAGTATCTTTGGTAGGTGAAAAAGCAATTATTTTGTAAATATATCTTAATGCTTAATTTAAGAAATCGTTGTTATAATTTTGTTAGTAATCTAAATTTTATAGTTCCCTATTTTATAGATGATATTTTTACTTTTATCTCTTTTGTAATATTACCTAATAGATTGTAATTATTTAAGTCATCCAACCATGAAAATATAAAGCTTAAAGTAAAAATGTAAGTAATTCACTCAAACTTAATTCATCATGAATTACACCTCCAACAGTAAATTCAGGTGCTGATAATGTCTATTATTAAATTTATCTCATTGATTTAAAACTTAAAGGTAAAAATTATAAATTAAGGTAATCATTAATTTATTTTTTAATATTCTTTGCTAATTATGCAATACTAAATAAACCATTAATTTAAGAGGGATAGCATATCTCCTATTATTTATTAAATAATCTAAGCATTATAATAAGTGGTCTATAAGCATCAATATCAAGTTAATCAGCTTCTATTTATTGATGTAAATCATCCCAATGAATTAAATTCATTATCATATCAATACAAGCTCTTAATTTTTATTTAAGTTTTTCTGCTGGAATCTATATATTTTTATAAGCTTCATTATTGTAAGCTAACTCTTTTGCTAATTCATACTTTATAATTTCTTTCTTATAAGGAATATACCAATATTTTTCAACTCTAACAATCAATCAGAATATTATTACGTTGTTTTGAAATATCTACACACTATTCTCAATTTAAATAAATCTATAATTCCTAGAAATATTAATATATTGTTCTAAAATAAAAAGGATGGGA
>CAJJDN010000094.1:313950-357473 GCA_905182985.1 Paramecium sonneborni | reverse complement strand
TACTTCAAAAAGGAAAAATAAAATTAAGCCACCCTAACTCATGGAAATTAATAGCTAAATAATTCATATCCTGTAAATTTTTTTCATGTTTTTCCTCTCTGCTTAAAAATTAAGGAATATTCAAATAGTAATTAAAAAAAAAATAGACTATCAAATACAACTAATAAATTAGAAATTTAAACTTCATATAAAAACTTCTCAAATTCAATCATTTATCATAATACTCGTATTTTCCTCAATATTCATTAATAAATACTAATTACTTTACTATCTTTATATTCGCATTTATAGGATACTATAGAACCATCAACTAACTCAATCCACTCTCCAATCTTAAATGAGCCCTTTTCGCCATAAGATCCTCCGCCTCTTAAATAATTTTTTTTGTTCTTACATTTTCTCAAACTTTTCTCTACCCCACTCTCGATGCAAAATATCCCATCTACCTACTTTTTCACCGTTTTAATAATAACCTTTATTAATTACTTACATATTCATTTCAAATCCATCACTTACTTCTATCCACATTCCGATCTTAAAAGAGCATTTTAAATCATATTAACCACCACCACTAAATATAAGTTTCCTATTAATATTTACATTTATTCTTTTTTCCATCCATCATTATAATATTTATACAAAATATCCCATCTACCAACCTTTTAATCATTTTTATATTCGCCATTATAAGTTACAAATGATTATCCACGTTTACTCCCATAATTTTCACTTACTTCAATCCAATTCCCAATTTTTATTGAACCTTAATCATTATAGAAACCACCTCCTCTAAAAAATTGATTTTGTAATCTTACATTTTTTAAAAGTTCTTTTCCCAAAATTCCTAATACAAAATATTCCAACTGCCAACTTTTTTGTCATTATGATACTCACCATTATAAATAATCTATGATTAGCCTTGTCTACTTCCAAAATTATTTATTAATTCATTCCATACTCCTATCTTTATAGAACCATCGTATAATCCTCCACCTCTAATCAAATAATTAATAATTTTACTTTAATTCATTTCTTTCATTATCATTCCAATAAAAGTTCCAACTACCCACCTTTTTTCCATTACTATAATTGCCTATCAAAATTACTTAAGACCCTAGATTAAATCCATCCCCTAATTCAATCCACTTCCCATTTTTAATAGATTCCTCCTACATCTCCTAATATATTCCAACTCCACTATTAGTTTTATTAATATAATTATTTTACATCAATTTGTATTCTCCCTAAAGCATATAATATTCCCATTTCCCAACTCTTTTACCGTTTTTGTATTCACCTTTACAAGTGACTTAAGACAAGTGATTGTATTAATCATTCAATTCAATCCATTTACCAATCTTCTAACCTTAATTATTGTACTAACCACCACCACTAGATAATAGATCAATTATACAATCTTTTGTTCTCCTTAAGAAATATCCAACTTCCACGTTTTTAATTTTCAAAGTATATTCCTCTTTCATAGACTTGAGATTAACTATTTTTAGTTTATTTATCAATATCTACCTACAATAATTTTTAATTGGTTCATTCCATAAACCTTATTTTAATCCATTATCATAATACCCACCTACATCTTTAACAACTTCCATATTCCAAGTAGCTATCCACTTACCAAATTTTCTCTTATTCTCTCTATATTCTCCAAGCCATTGCAAATATTTGATCTAGTCTAAGTTTGTCAATATTTCTAGATTTTGAGAATCGTCAACAATTTGTTCCCTATTTAAATTTATAAATTATTGTAACTTTCTATACACTACTCCATTCAAAAAATAGAGCAAATAATTATCTTAAGCAATTGCTATTCTAATTTTAGTCTTAACAATTCTCTCTTAGATTTTATTCCAGCTGTCAATTTCAATCTCTAAGAGGCCTTTTTCTTGAATTGTTGACTTAAACAAATTCGAAACATTTTAAGTGTTCATTATTTAATATAAATAGAGGAGAATTCTAATAATTAAAAATTTGATTTTTCATTGTGATTAGTATTTTATTTTCTACCCCTTCTATTTTAGTTATGATTGTTTGAGTCAAATTTAATGAAGCTCCCATCAATATAACCTTTGACTAAAATTCAAATTTACATATTATTTATCTTATTTCATTTATTATGTATTTCTTTATAATATTACCAAATATATTCAACTTAACATATTTACGCACATCTATCATAATTTTTTTCATTTCCATCATCAAACCCTTCATTTTATTGCCTTATTGTATTTCCACACTTATTGTTCACAATATTATAATCTTTCTTCATTTTCCACTTATCAAACATTTTTATTATCATCTGTTTCATACCCTTACTAACTCAAGACTTTGAAATCATTATTGGGTACTTATAAGAATTTGAATCAATTCCAACCTATTATAAAAGATAATTTATGCATTATTAATATGATAAATTATTATACTCTCAATAATATTCAAAGAGTTAATCCATAATCCAATTTTAATCACTTCAATATTAGAATAATTTTCTGCACATAAATTTTCTCCCTTTCAGATTAGTATTTAATATTTAATGAAATTTTTAATAGAATTTTGAGCTCCTTGCCAATTTAGAAATTTAAATTATTCAATATTTTGATTCTCTAATTTTAATATTTAATTTTCTTTTCTCTAATTGCTATTATATATATTCTATTTCTTTAAATACTGAAATATTTTGATTAAAAATAAAGATCTTTTTTTGTCTTCAGTCTAATTTTCTTCGCAATCTTTTCTTAAAGTTTAAAGTTTTCGATTAATATATTATAAATTATACTTCAACCTTTTTCAGTTTTATCAGATCATTTTTATGATTTAGAAGGTTGAAGTAGAAGAATTTGTGAAAATGTTAGGAGAAAATGATTAACTAGAGTATTAGAAATCATGATAAGAAGTATTTGAAATAAAAAGAAATTAATTGCACTAGAAGCATTATGAAATTCCAGATTTGAACAGTTGACATTGTGCTAATTGAAAAATTCAATTCTTAAGTGCATTAGGAAGAAATTGATGCAGTAGGATTTGTAAATTTAGATCAGGAGGACTGAGATGACATTCCCTTCGAGTAAGAATTGCTTTTAAAATATAGGCAGTTTTGTTTTAGAGTTGAAATTAAAATCAAGACTGATTTGGAATAAAAGTTATGAAGAACGGTAAGGTTGTAAAAGATGTCCAAATATTGATATTAGTGAATATTGAATTGCCATTCTATTAAACAATCTATTAGTAAAAATTCTTATGATTCTAATTAATAAGTTATCTTTCAGGTTTCTATGATTATCTATAAACTCTGAATGAAAAATTTCATAAACTAAATAACTATTGATATAGTTTTCCTAATTAGAGACATTATCAAATAAAATAATTGGTAGTATATTATTTTTTATATTTTAATCAAATAAAATCATTTTGGAAAAAGTTTAAAATAATTTTAAAATCACAATCCTAAAAATTAGTTTATAAATAATATTTTGGTTAAATATTTATAATTTATGAAATATTTCAAAAGTAAAAAAATACCCATATATATAGTGGTCTTAATATGAAAATAGAATATAATTTTTTTTCCATATTAGTCAATCAATTTCATTTTGTATAAATTTCCCCTTTTTTACGCCTCGATCATATTCTCCAAAAAATGTTAATTTACATGGATCAACCAAACTTTAGTTGAAATCTTCATCCAATTCTACCCATTATCCATGTTTATATCCATCCTCATCATAAAATCCTCCTCCTCTTTAGAAATCATAATTTTTTAATACATAATTTTTGATCCATGAAAAAAATTCCATCTTCCATTTTTTCGATTATCTTAGTAATTACCAGTTATTATAACTTTAGTATTGCTTGAATTATATTGTAAAATATAGTATAAAACCTATCAAAATTATCATGTAATTCAGTCCATCTTCCTCTCTTACAACCATCCTTAAAATACTCTCCACCACCACTTTACAATAATAATAACTTGTTTACATAATATTATTTTCAAAATATATTGTCCAAAAGCCTTATTTTATCCCATTATTATATTCACCTAATAAAGTTACTTAACAAAATCTTATAACAAATTTATTATTAATACTCGTTAAAATTGTCATATAAATCTATCCATTTTCCAATTTTCATTCCATTATTAGCAAAATTACCTCCCCCACTTGCTTTTTATAAATTTGATTTTACATAATTTTATTATTAAAAATAGTCATCCAAATTCCTCTTTTTATTCCATTGAAATACTACCCTTTAAATATTATTTAAGCTTCGCTAACATATTGATTTAAATTTCTATATACTCCCAATAATTTTCATGTAATTCAATCCAATTTCCTACCTTTTCTTGATTTTAATTATATCTCCCTCCTCCACTATTTAAATAATAACATAAATTTGTACATTATTTTATGATTTAATAATGCATTCCATCTTGCTCTTTTCTGATTGTTTTTATATTCACCTTGAAAAGTTAATTAACAATCACTTAATTCATAGATTTAATTATAAGATACCAATAAAAATTTTAATTTATTTCTATCCAATATCCATTTTTCTCACCATTTAAATCAAATATTCCACCACCACTAAAATAATTATTTTTTGAAATACATGAAGTTTTTTAAATATTATAACTACCACTTTCCATATTTTCTGTCTTCTTTATAAAATCCCAAATTATAAACCTGAGCATCACTATTTTATTGAGATTAACAATACCTTTAAAAACATTAATCCAATTCAACCCATTAACCTACTTTTTATCCAATTTAATTATATTCTCCACCTCCACTTTTATAATATCTAAATGTACATTGTATTATTTTCAAAGATTATTTTAAAAAACCCAATTCTGGTTCCTTTAAAATATTCTCCTTCAAAGAGAACTTAGTTATTCCTAAGCAATCAAATAAAAATTTTACTCTAACAATTAATTATATAATTCTACCCATTTCCCTACTTTTATTCCATAAATATCATAATTTCCACCACCACTAAAATTCTTATGAGAAATTGTTTTTACACAGAATTTTGATTGCATTTCATACTCCAAAAGCCACACTGTATGCCATTTTTATAATCTCCATCATAACTTATTTAATTATAACTATTTTTAATAGCCTATGTACTTGCTAAAATTTTCATGTAATTCAATCCACCTACCAGTTTTTTCACCAAAATCATCATATAATCCTCCTCCACTTATAAAAATTACATTTACTAGTTTTACATCTAAATCTCTTAGTTCTATAAATATAATATCCACTTTCCACTTTTTAGACCATTTTTATAATTTCCAATCTGAAAAATCTACTACTTTCTAAATTAATATAATTCTCACTCCCCAAAATTTTGAAATAATTCAGTCCAATTCCCAATTTTTTATCCATTTAGTTTAGCTTTACCACCGACAGGAAGCTGATAATTTTTCCAAATTACACTCCAAACATCATGTTCTAAAACTTATATTGGTTTTTTAATCCATTCCAAGTATTTTATTTACTATAAATTCCTTAAGTTTTATAATAGTATAGAGAAAGGATAACCTTAATCAAAACTGATTTTTTATTATTTTAATGATTACATTCTAATAACTTCACCATTTTTAATATATATTTAATTACCATTCTAAAGTTTCTCTTACTAAAAAGTAGTTAAAAATTATTTTCCCATATATTCATTTAATCCAATTTCAAAATTTTACTACTTTTTATAAGCCATCTTTTTAAAGAAATTATTATATTTATGAGAAACATAATGAATTTAAAAAAAATCAAATCTTAGATTTAAAAGAAAATGATGAGATTTAAACTTGCTATAAAAGGTAAATGTTATTGTATTTGGAATTGAAGCAGTAATAAAATTTTATAAAGCAATAAAATAAATTCAATTATCATAATTATATTTAATTTCCATTTTTTTTCTAATTATTCCTTATATACTGACGTACCAAGTTTTACTCCTTGCCCATTATCCTCACCATTCTAAGTTCTTTCAACGTTATATACAAATTTCTCCTAAAACTCTCTCCAACTATACATCTTAATTCCACAAGAACTTTCATGATCCATAACCAATAATAATTATGCATTTATTTATATTCTTTCTCTCCTGATTAACAATAAAAAGTATTCCATCTACCTATCTTTATTTTCTTTGTGTTATATTCACCTTGATAAATAACCTTCCTACTACTCTAAAAATATTCATTTACATTTTTTTTCTTTAATATTTAATATCCCATCTACCTACTTGCCATTCTTAATTCCTAATTTGTAGTCATATATCATATGATTCACAACCACTAATCTTTCTAATTAAAAATCCTTTAATAAGATATCCCATCTATCATTCAAATTATTTTTGATTCGATGATTCTTAGTAAAGCTTCTGAATTCATTTGGTAAAATCAATTATTTAATAAAAATATGTCTCAAAAAAAACAACTGAAAATATTATATCATTACATTCACGCATATAAATAGATGCCAATTATCTAAATTATTTAAAAAAGATTGTAATTGATTTAATTTAATTTTAGAAATTACTATATCTTTTTAAGGTTATTAAATACTCAAAAATTATTAATTCAAATACAGATTAAATCAGACTGTAAATATTTGGTTTAAGAAAGCATTAGTTTAAAATCCTAGGTCATTTGTGCTTTTTAAGTAAATAAAGGTAACTTTGAATCTTTTATTGAACATTAAAATTAAATTATAGTTTAAATTTTTACTGTTTAGATGTTTATTTATTTGTTAATATTTTCATGCTTGATATTACAGCTATATAATATAAACTAATATAATTTATAAATCAACCATTAAGGTAATTCATATAATTAACTATCAATATTTGAAAAACAACCGAAAAATATAATGATTCACTTAAAAATAATCAAATTTTTTCCATTTTGTCTTTATTGTAAAAATAATAACAATAGATATATCATTATATTATTTTATTTTAATTTTATACAAAGTGATTAATGTAGCATTGGATTGCTTAGAGAGGTTGAGTGGTAAAAAATTTAAAAGGCAAGAATAAACTAACTGTGGATAGGAAACACTATTTTTGATGGTAGCAGTAATTAGTCTAAGAAATAAAATAACGTGAGGATTTTAGCATTCAATATTTATTGAATTTAATTAAATCCTAGTATCTATAAGATTTGATATTTAAACAATAACATATTAAATATCAAAAAAACTCATGCAATGCATTCAATTAATTGTCTATCATATTTAAAGGACTTTTTTTGAATTTTTATAATTATTCAATCAAAAAGTCAAATTATGTTCACGCCTATATTTTCAGACTTATTAAAATAAATGTAAGATAATTGTTGAGTTTACAATATAGCTTTTAAAAACTACTAAATTCAAGATGATATTCATATAAATTTTAATTGATTTCTCTTCTTTTTAGGCTAGTTAATATTGCTAAATGCAGTCTCTAGAAATATTTATGAGATATGTAAATTTAATTTTGAAAGTTTTTCTTTCATTACACTATACATTATTATTTGTGCAGTTTGTCTCCTTCCAAATTACTTTGATTCCTTAAAAATAAAAGATTTCAAAGTTTAACTATATGATTAAAATAATAAAAAAAAGAAAAAAAAATGGAATCAAAAAAATTTTTGAATTCTTCACATAGTTTTATATTTCTTTGAAGCAGTTAGTGCAATACATAGACCTTTAAAAATTTCAAAAATAAACTTATTTATATGTTAAACAAATAAAACTGACCAATTTTTGAAATTATCGATCTAATTAACCTATTTTTCTAAAATTTATAAAGTATATTAAATTGAAGATTATTTAAATTTGTTACAAAAATAATTTACAAATTAATATAAAATATTTTAATGAGCAGATATCTAAATATTCTTGATAAAATTGATTTGTTTGGAGTGTAAATATCTCTTCTAACAAATAAAAATAATCCTACCTTTCAAAGCAAAATTGGAGGAGTGATTTCCTTTTTTTTGAGTATCATCAGCTTTTCTTATCTAATATTTGTTTTAGTAATGTGGATAAATAACGAAATACCTCCAAACATTAGTTCAAAATAACAAACAAAAGGTTATGGAGAGTTTTAATGGTCTGAACCTTTAATATAGATCACCCTTTAAGATTTTACAACTGATATTGATCCTTTTAGGAAAGAAAACAATATTATCACTCCATTATTATTTAAATTGGATAATTTTAGAGTTTAAGAAGAACCTATTATTTTATATAGTGAAGAATATGATTATTCCTCATTATTTGTCAATAATGGATCTTTGATTTTAAATAATGCATATTAATAAGATGAGAATCATAAAACAATGAAAGAATATTTATTAGTTCTTTCAATATGTAAAAATAGTTCTTTAAAAAATGGAAGTTATTGTGCTGATTAGGAAATAATTAACGAATATTTATCTAAACATCATGGATTTTTAATCTTAACAATACGATTAAATTAATTTAATTATATTAATCAAAAATTAGAAAATTTTGTTAAACAATATTACCAATCTTTTGATCCTCGAAAATCTTCCTATTCTTAGGTTATGTTAAAATAATAAGAAACAATTATAGATGATGGAATTTTATTTAAGAATGAAAAGTATTATAACTTTCTTAACAATTATGAATTAATTAATCAAGAAGTCAGCTCAGAGTTTATGCCAGATACAGTTGCTTTTATTTCAAATGGAAATTATCATTTGAACATTTCTAGTTCATATCTTTTTAGGATAGACAATATATCAATCAAAGAAGAGATTACAATGCCAAAACTTGGATAGGTCTTAGCTTAGATTGGTTCTATAGTTTAATTAATATTTTTGTTAAAATATGTGGCGATATATTATAATAATAAATTACTAGAAAATTAATTGTTTCATGATATAATATCAATGTACTATCCAGAATTTAAAAATATTAAAATCAACATATTCAATAAATTTGAATTTAAAGAAGATTTTAATTAATTTCAACTTCCGATTTAAAACTTACAATTAATATATGTTACTTTATTAAAACGAGCAAAAGAAAAATGTAGGTTAAATAATATTCTTTATGAAATTTCAAGAATTCAATTTATTCTTGAATAATAATTTGGAAATCGTATTTTATAAAATAGCCACCAATTAGGAAAGAAATTTTCAAAAAATATTAGTGAAATAGTGTCTGAAAAAATACCTGAATCAAATAGATTAGTTATCTGGCCTGCTGATTAGATTTAACAAGAACAAGAATAAGATCTAATATTTAAAGAACCCATAGAATTACTTATAAAATAGGAATGAATAAATAAATAATAAAATTAAATGTTTTAATAAATTAAAATACGGGCTAATTAATATTAATTTATTATTATTTATTATTTTTATTATTCAGAAATTTAATAGTATAAATTGGTATTATTAAAATATTCAATATATTCTATGATTAAATTTAAATATTTTGTGTTTGAAGCAATCCCTAAAGGATATATTTTATAAAATCTTCAGATAGAGAAAAATTAATAAGATATTATTAATTTTCTTTCTTAATTTACGTTTTAAATTAGAATAGAAATCAAATATTGAATTAATTTTGCACATATTCATGTAAAAATATGAATGATCTTACAATAAATGAACTCTTAATTTGAAATGTCTTTTTTTTTGAAATTCATTGTAATGTCTAATTAATTAAACTTGACTTCTGATATTAGGAACTCTGTTATAAATTTATGCAAAAATACTTAATAAGGGGGAAGCAAATTTCCAAAAGTTTATATTATTTCATCAATTGCTCAGTCTTTAAACTTTTGTAGGAATTCTTATTAATCAAATGGTTTAAAGAGTAATTCTAATTAAAATATTTTACATTTAAAATGTACTCTAAGTCTCATAAATTTTATTTCTTGAAATGCAAATAATTATAAACTCATTCCTATCTGTAAAGTTATCTCTTTTGATTTCTTATTAAATCTTACATCAATTTCAGCCATTCAAATAAATAATCACATATTCAAGATCCACCATCAATTGAATTCCAACTTGTAGAATTTGAATCTCATTTCATTTTTTCCAGCTGAGCTTAAAGTGTAGTTTATTAAGAATAAGGTTTTGGGTACCAGAAGACTCACAACCATCGAAATTTTCTCCACTTTTATTTTAGATTTAAAGTTTTTCTTGTGAGGAATCTTATACATTTTTTAATTATCCTTTTAAAACTAAAATATACTCTATTTAATTTTAAAGGTTATAATTTAGTATTTCTGATTCTGCATATGCGCTTATTTTAAAACGCTTTTTTTAAAAGAATAGGTATGAAAAAGGCGATACTGCATTATCATTAAAAGTAGTGAAGGAAATTAAATTTTAAAATTTAATATAGAATAGCTCATCAAAAAAATTGGCAAAAATTAAAAATGACATTTTAAAAGTTGTTAAAAAATATTGGACTTGGAAATTATATTGAATTTTTTTAAACATAGAAATTCGTTTACATTAATAAAACTAAACTTATTCATAATCTTTTAAATTAAAATTATAATTAAATTATAATCTTTCTATTTATCAAAGTTAAAAAACTATAACTTCTAAAATAAAAGGTTATTTATTAGAATACTTATTTAATATCAAAAAAAATGTTAATTTTTGTTGATTTAGAATTTAATTTAAAAATATAATTTGCTAGAATATATTCCCATTTATTTATATCTACATTCTAAAAATTTTTAATATTTAGTTCTGAAGGATCAATTTAAAAATAAGATTGATTTAATTTATAAATCAAAAAGATAAATTCATTATTATTCATCAAGCAATCTGATTTAGATAAAATTGGATTTATTATCCCATGTTACCAAATACTTTCCATTGGGGCTCAGTTATCCATAAATACATTAATCTCCAAAATCAATCTCTTATATGACTTAAAAGTCATCTTAATCAAGGAATTTAATCAAATGAATAAAATTTCCATTTTTTGATAAGATGATTCTTTTGTTTTGAATAAACTATTAAGGAAATAAAGATGCAAAATCGTCACATTCACTTTTAATTTGAATAATTTTTGAGCTTTTAAACTGTTTTTATAGATTCTGATCATCAAATATCCACAATTCTTCTTTATTGTAAGGTTAAAAAGCAAATAAATAATCTTTTAAAAAGCATAATCGATATCCATGAACATTTGTAATAATCTTTTGTTTGACAATCCAATAGTTTTTCTGAGTAGCTAATCCATTATTTTCTAAAACTATAATTAGATTATCATATCCACAAGAGATCAATTTTTTCTAATTTTAACTTAAGCTTAATGCAAATATTGTATCAACATGTTCCTTTATAACTTGAAAAGTATTCCAATCAAATTTCTAATAATTTTAATTCATAATTTAAATTGTTTAATCCATACTCCCTGTTATTAGAAAATTTTCTTGAGTGTTCATAATTAAGCAGGTTATAGATAAAGAATGTATTACAAATTTCATTATTAATTTTTAATGATTTATGGAATTTATTGACCAAAATAAAATTTTTCCATCATATCCAGCTGATATAAGTTGATTTTAATAATTTGACCATTTTAAACAATTTACATCAAAACTGTGACCCTAAATGCTCTTAAATAATTTTAGATCCCCTTCTTTAAATTCATATAATTTTATAATTTCATTACAGCCAATTGCTAAGATTGTACTATTTTTATTAAATGCAATTGCCTTGCACCACTTATTTTGTTAGACTGAATACTATTTATGAAGTCTATATTAAAAAGTATCATTCTAATTTTTTTCAAAATTTTATTCATTCTTTGTTATTGGTTATTACTAAATATTCATACTTATTAATTTTATTATTTTTATTATAAAAATTTCAAATTATTCCATTCTGTTACACATATTTAATAGAAATAAATATATTCTTGATTTAAACATAAAATACTACTAAACAAAATTTTAAGTTCTTTATTCCAAGAAAATCGAAAAAATTTCTTTTTTAATAAACTATTTATCTATTTCAGAAAATTGCTGAAATGAACTTAAACTTGCCTTGATTTATCTTATTCTATATATTAATAATAAAATAAAAATTTATATCTATTTTTATTAATGTGTACAATTGATTGAATTATTGAAGGATTATTTTTAAATTATTTATGTTTAAGGATCAAATAGTTTGATTTAAGTGATATTTGAGTTATTAAGTTAGATTATTATTTATTAGATTAGGTAGTTTCTGGAAATACATTTTAAAGCATATATTGATTGCTTAATTTATAATTTAAGAACATTAAATACCAACAAATTTTTAAATTAAAATTAAAGGATCAACCAGCAAATATTTAGAAAAAGCAAAATTTTTGATTTACAAGTTTGGATAATAGTTAGTTTTGTGTAAAAAAAATTTAAATTAGAATTGTAGAATAAAATTTAATGTTAAATTAATATCGATTTATCCTTCTTTAAAAGCTTGAGCCTACAAAACTATAGATTTGATCTAAATTATAAGGATTGAAACATTTATGATGGGCATGTCTAAGATTCTTAAATGGAATACTAGATTGTTGAAATTATTAGATAGTTCAAAGAATTTATTTAAATTAAAGAGAAAGAATGAAGAAGAAGATTTGCCTTCCTTTATTACTAAAATTTAAAATAATAATATAATATTAGAGAAATGAAAATAGATATAAAAAAAAGAATCATAAAGAGAAGAAAAAGAAAATATTAAACAATTTGTATTTAATTATGGAGTTTCGTAGAATTTTTTATGAGATTTCTTGCTGTATATGGAATATACATTCCTAAATTATAATTACATACATTTATATATATACCTGCATATGATTCTCCTACAATAAAAAATCTATTTTTTTAATATTATTTAAATATAGAAAACCAAACTAAAATTGCTTGATAATTATCCTCACCAGAATTTATATCATTATATTTATAATTTGGATCATTATTAGTTGAAAATCCAACTCTAGCAGGTTAATCTATAAATAATAAATTTAAACGATTATTCCATGAATAAGGATTCTTTTTAAATACTCTATCATCATCAACCATAACAAATGGTCCAATCTCTTCATTTAATCCTAATAATGAAGTACATCTTGGACCACCACCTAACTATAATACAACAGGATCTGTTCCTGGATTACTTTGATTCTAAAGAAAAATATAATGAAATTTTCTATATTATTAGTAAAATCCTTTTTTAAGTACAGTGAAGAATTAAGGATAAATTGTTATTGTGAGAAAATTAACAGAAAGACAAATTTTATTGTTTATGATATCTTATAAATACAAAAAAACAATTGATTTATCAAGAATATCAAAACTTTTGGATATCATCTGTTTGAAAAAACTGATATAGTATCTAAGCAGAGGCTAGAATATTACTTAATAAATTTACTATAAAGGAAATAATAAATCATTCTCAAATTTATCACTATTTTTTAAGATTCAACAATTATTTCCAAAATTTTAAGTTTTCATATATTACATAATTTATTATTCTCTGATTATGTACATATGATAAAAGATTGCTTGATAATTATTATTCTCACTATTATATTAGACAATATTCTCCATTGTAGTACAAGGTTAAATATCATTTTTATAAACTAAAAAATATGGATAATAATAATATTTGGGAAATTATGATACAAATTAGTGCTAAAATAAAAAATTTTATAAATAAAAAATTTACAAATTCAAATTAATTATGCTGTTAAGATTTTGCATTTTTAAATTATTTTAATAAAACTAAAATATAAAAAAAAAAGTTCAACTTTAAACAATTTTAAATAGATCAAAATAAACTAATAATAATATAAATAACTTAATAATATAATCTCATTCCTTCTTCTTAAACTAAATTCAATATCAATATAAATGTTCATTACTAAATTTAGTTATTATTTCTACATATTCTTAAATTTTCCATAAATTCCTGTCCTTTTTTATCATTAATAGTTTAACATCTTTTTTCCCTTAAAATATTCTCCAGCATATGTTTTGTACTATTCAACTGAATTTACCCCAGATATGAATTAAAATAATCTTTTTAATTCTATCCATTTCCCAATGTTAATATTACTCAATTCATCAAAAAATCCTTCTCCCTACCTAAATAAGTATTAAACTTAAATGAAAAATCTTTTTTTTAATCTTTTTCTAATATAATATATATAATTGTATAATAAAATAATTAAATACTATTTGATATTTTTGATTTAAACACATAATATGCTGAATAGAAATGATTTAATATATTACTGTTTTTTTCATTAAAATATGATTGAAAAATTATATGAAGCATATATTAATTACATTAACTTCATAATGGTAAATTATGGAAGTTATAAAATAGCAACATTTTTACAATATAAGCTTTTCTACATAATAATTAAACTTTTATTTATTCCTTTGAATCTTCAATTGGAATCAAAATATCTCAAAAAAACAATATTAATACTTTCTAATTACTTATTTATAAAATTTTTAGGATACCAATTCTATAACAAATTTTTTTAAAAGCTTTGAAATACTGTATACAATACTATGGTTTGTTAATTCATAAAGGTTGTTGTCTTGAATATTAGTCTATTGTATTCAGAATTATTGATTATTTTAATGTTTGGAATAAAAAATATCATCCATTTATAATGAAGATGAAAAGTAGAAAAGGCACAAATTTAATTTAAACTTCAGCTTAAGCTTAAATTTTATAATAATAATGGCTTGAAAATAACCAAAAACATAAATTGATTGATTAAGGATTTTATTTTCAGTAAAAATTTTATATATATTGTTAAACATCAAATGATATATATCATAATATTATTTAAATTTGATATTATTTTATTTAAAAATTAAAAAATATAAATTCAAATATTGATTTGTTCAACTTCTAAATTTCTAATAATTTTTAGCAATATTTTTTTCATTTCTTTTTCATTATATTAATAATAAGCATTCTTATAAAACTATTTTTCATAACAATATTTCATGTATGTGCAAATTTAATAACCGCAAGAATATCCATCAGTTTATTAGCCAGAATATTGTGATAAATTGATTTTACAATTATTGATGGATAATAACTATTCTAAAGTATTAATAATTTTAGTAAGATATACATCATTACCATTTATATAATGCTTCTAATTAGAATCAAAAAACTCAATAGTATTGTTAATAAGATCAAATATTATAAATTACCAATGTAATTTATTTTTATTAATAGGAAATCCAATTTAAGAATATACTTTTTTAATCTCAAAATTAATCTCTTGATATTATATCAACTCTGCTTAAAATAATTCTTTGGCTTTCTAGATATTAAATTCATATCCAAATGAAGTGATAAAACTACTAGGAAAGAATAAAAGTCTCTTTACATCAGTTCTATCAGAATAATTCTTGTTGAAATATAATTCTTCGCCTTCAATATTGAGATATAGTACATAACTATCTATAATATTACTCATTAACCAAGCTTTGGATTAATCATTTAATATTGATTCAGCATATGTATTTATTTATTAATTATATTTACACCATATGTTTCTAGAATTAAGATTTTAAGACCTTATTCCAGTTTAATAAAGATTTTCAATTTAGTTATTTTTTCTAATACAATTTTAGGTTAAATTTCGTCTTTCTGCTAATTATTTCTAAGATCCATCTTGTCTTTATTAATGATTAATCTATCTAAACTAACAATCAAGATTATTTTAATCATAATTTTAAAAATTATTACAATTACTTTATATCTAATTTGTATCATCTATTATCTACTAAATCTTGATTGGACTCTTTGAAAAAGAAATATTCTACTATCCGTTATTTTAAATTTCTGCATTTATATTCAATAATCCCTCATTTTTTATAGGAAAACCTTTAATAAATTTTCCTGAACACTTGACTTTATTACTATTTCCTTCATAAATTGTACCTTAACCATTTAATTTAAAACTCTTTTTCTATAATGAGATGTACATTTTCCCTTCAATTTTTTCGAAATTAGGGTTAAAGTTTTTATTATACTCTACTTTATAAAGTTTTCCTTAAACATAAAAGTTAATAGCTGAAGTAATGGTATTTTTTTCTTCAAATATCCCTTTTGTATTGAAATAAAATAATATATTTTTATGTAATACTAGTATATCATACTGAGATTAACCATTTTAATCAATTTCAATTATTTGATAGTTGTATGTTTAGCATTATTATAAAAATGAAGTTAACTATAAATTATTTTCATTATTTTGCAATATAACTTTTTGATTAATTTATTCATCACTCTTTTAAGAAAATGGTGAACTCTACTTAGTTAAAATGTTAGGTGTTTAAGCAATCAATTATTTTTGATATTTTATTATTATTTCAAAGAATTATTAATCCAATAATTTTAATTAATTTTCGATGTTCGAAATATAATCTTATATTTATATTTATGAATTAGAAAAAGTTTATTTCAATTCCTCATCTATTATTTCAATTTTTGTTTAAGATAGTTATTCATATGTAGAGAAATTTTTAATTATCTTTTGCTTTTCTTCAATAATACTTAATTGAATAGCTTCTTTAAAAGTTATAAAAGCATTTTCTAATTTTTCATATAAATTGCTTTTAAATTTCCTTTGACTTTAATTTCCATCTAATTATCTAACAACAGACTAATCAGAAGCCTCATCATTATTTGCATAGATATTTAATTTAGATTTGCTGTCTTAATTATTCATTTATTATAAATATTATTAAGAAATAATAAAAATAATCAGTATTTAAGATAATAATATAGTTATTTTCTGATCACAACTTTCAAGAAGACTAATTGAATAGTTTTTTTTTTTTATTTCTATATTTTTTAATTTTTTATATGAAGAATATAAATATCTGAATACTTGAAATTATACTTTATCAAATCCAAAATATTATATAAATTAAATAAAACAACTTTTATACATATTATAGATATTTTCAATTAAAAAAATTGATTGAGGGATAAGTAATTTAAATTAAGAAAAATGCATAATTCAAATTTATTCACATTCACTAAGTGTCTTCAATTTTTTAGAGGAATTGAAAATAATTAAAAATAATGAATAATTTAATAGTATTAATCTACAATATTAAATCCATTTACCATTTTTGCATTTCATATTAAAAATTTTAAAATACTCTGATAATTTATAAAGTGTTATTTATATTCTATTTCTTCTTCAATAATTTTAAATATTTAAAATATCTATGTTCTTGGATATCTAAATTAGTAAATGCTGAAATTAAATTAAATTTGACTTTAGTAAAAAGAACAATATTGTTAACTGAAAGAGAAAATAATTTTTAGTTTTATAATTAAAAATTTCATTAATTTCATTTTCCCATACTCCTTAACGTTATGATTTTTTTTAATAATTGAATTATGTTAAATTCTAAAATTGGGCAACAATAATCATAGTTATGATATATTTTATAAAGCTTTGTTGTTTTAACAAAATAAAAAAGTAGTGATACATACAAGTAAAAATTTTTCTTTGAGTTACATATAATTTAAGATGAAAATTTTTTATAATGATACATTAATTACTTTGATTTGTTTTGATTTTAGTAAAAATGTGCATTTTTTATTTTAATAGGAAAATTCTGAATTAATAGAAATACAAAAATAGCCTAGACCAATAGTGACAATTTAAATTTCCTCTATATAAGTAACAAATAAATTTGAATTGACAATGACAACAAATTTAAAATTAAATGGAAGAAACAATAACCAAAATAGATTTAAAAGATTTAGAATGTGTAAATATTAATTAAAATTAGAAATAGAATTAATGTAGTTCTTTTAGATAAAAGTTTTAAAGTATTATTAGAAGAATTAAAATAAAAGAAATGATTTTATAATAAGGATAATACAAAATCGAATAAAGGCTTGAATATTATACTATATACATTAAATTGACTATATGTGATCAATTTTGATCAATTATATTTTTGCATTAATTATATTATTTTGCAAAAATTTAATCTTTAACTACCAATTAAAATAATATCTCAATTCATATTTAATTTATATTATTGATAAAATTGAGAAATCCATTCCATATAGAGTACTTCTGTCTTTATAAAAACTATTCTATTTTATTCTAATGCTTATTAGAACTGAAATCAAAATAATTTGAATTATTTATGGTTATCAATTAATAGAAATTGAATAGCATTCAAATCATCTTAAATAAGAATTATTCCTAAATTTGAGATTGAATCCTCTGAAAAGACTTGACTAGAATATTTTCAAAGAATACCCTGCATAATCATGCAAAATAAAATATTAAATGGATTCCCTAATCTTTTATGGATAAAATTTAATTATTTCTGAATATAAAAAAAATAATCATTTTAGTTAAACAAATTATTAATCATTAGTTAGCCTAATATAATTTAAGATATGTAAAGAATAAAAGTAATCAATAAAAACTTGTAAATAATAATTTGAAGAATTTTGTTATTAATTAAAAATTTTATATAAAAATTGAAATTTAATATATATAAGAATTAAATATAACCATTCGAATATATTATTAAGTTTTCTGATTGATGTTTTGTATAAATCGGCTTGAATCTCTACTTAAATATTTAATAATAAAAATATTTTATAAACAATAAAATGAATTTGTTAAATAAGAAGATGAGTTGTTTTCTGTTAAAGAATATGGATCAAATAAAAGAAAAAAATACATATTCAAAAATTTATACCTCAAATATGTGTATGTTTTGTTAAGATAACTCTTTCTATATTAAGATCAAGTAAATTCGTTGAACTTTTCATAAATTATTAATGATCGAATAATAAATTAAAGATAATATTAAATTTGAGAAATTTAAGAATTAAGTATCAAAATGAAATAAAAGGTATAGATATACTATAATTGCAAAATTAAAATCAAGAAAGATCGAAGAGTTTGGAATGTTATAGAGATAATCTAATTATAATTATATAAATTAGATTATTAAATCCTGGTTTTCTGTATTTCTATATTCAATCATTTTGAATTGAGCTAATTTCATTTTTTTAATATTATTGTGAAATACTGAAATGATATATTTTGTGAATATTCAATTAATCAATATTTCATATGTCTAATATTTATGTATCTATCTTATTATTTTTAATTAGCCTTCATTTGTTATTTTTATCAAATAAACATGATATTTGTGCTTAATCGTCATCAAATTCTTTTCTTTGTTATAAAACATACGAAATAAATTCTAATCAGCAACATTATCATTTGTTATCAGTATACTTCCTTAACCAAATTTTCTTGATAGTATTAATTTCTTATTACAAATATCCAAATAGATCCTTGTTTACTTAATCCTCTGTCACCCAAATTAATTGATCATCATTTATAAATTCTTATTTCCAAATTATTATATACTTATCATTTCCACAAGAAACCTATTTATTTTCATATTAATTAAAATATAAGCTAAAAACATAAATTTTATGATTATCTAATGAATAAAGATAAGTTAATAGATTGTTAATAAATCTATTTACCAAATCTTAATTAAATAATCATCTCCTCCAAAAATAAGTAAATTTTCAGGTTGATTTAAGATTAAACAAATCTATACAATTAGTATGCGTTAATATGAATAAGAACTCTTCCATTCTTTTTCATTTACCTATTTCCAAAATTGAATTGAATTATCAATCAAATTCATAAATTCAATTTTATAAGATTTGGTCAAATTATGAATAAAGTTCTAAGTTCTTAAATATAGATGTCTTTTAATTAATTTTATTACAAAATGAATAGTTAATTTTTTAATTGATTTAATCATTTATTCTTAATTGAATATATTTTATTAAGGATTATTAATTAATACTTCTAATCCATCTCAACAACTATTTTACTTAATTCACTTCAATTTTAATTAAACTTTAAATATTTTTTACTTTATTTTTTGAATGATCTTCAATAATCTAAAGTACCTTATTAAATCCAATCATTTTAGTATTTACTTCAAGGATTTGCATGCAAATAGACATTATCCTTTTTAATTTTTTATCAAATACAATCATGTGTATTAGTTCTTTATGATTTTCAATACCATTCAGCTTTTTTTCTAATTCTATCATTTTTTGGTTAAAATTTATTTTAAATATTAAATTATTATATAAAAATTAAACACATATATTATCTTTTGATTTAATTGGCTCTTAATTTTTTAATACTAATGATTTTTGAATCACTTAATATTTATTGTATATATCAAGAGAACAATATAAAAAATAATCAAATTTTTAATTTTTAAAAGTTTCTTAAAATTTATTTACAAACACCTCGCATAATAGATTACTATATTAATGAAGAGAATATTTTAATTATTTCTCATTGAATTTTGACATATCTAAGGCAAAATATCAATTATTCTATTATTAATAAATATTATATTAATGATTTAGTTAGTTAATTACCTTTATCAATTTTATATTCTGCTTATTAAATAGAAAAGTTTCATAATTAATTATTTTTAAAATTATTTAATATTTCCAAAATTTTATCTATGTTAGAGAAATTTATTCTATAAGAGTATCTCTAGATATTAAAATTGCCTAAATTTGCAAGTTAAAATAATCTAGAAAATAATAGTTGTTTATATGATCAGTTGAAATATTGAAGGAGTAAATTTTCCAATTTTCTATTGGATTGATCAAAAAAACCTATTTTATCCATATTTTTTTGAAATTTAAAATTTGTTTTTTACTAAAGAATCAAAACTAAATTTTTCATTTCCAAAGTATCTTAATTATTTTAATCAGAATGTGAATATAAAAGTGTGTAACAAGAAAGATTTTATATTTCACTTCTTTATTTCTATAATGTTTCTATAATTAGAGATACCAAGAGAATTAATCAAAAATCGATTTATTCATTTTATAAGAATTTTATTCAATTTAATCATTATTGATTTAATAAAAGGAACTTATTAAGTTGAAAAAAAGTATTGATATTTTACCTACAATATCAACTAATATTCTAATTAAAATATTAAAATGGTTAACCTATTCTTTTAACAATTTGTTGTTTTTTTTATATTATTACTAGTATTTACTATATATTGGTTATTTTAAACATTGTTTCAAATTTAAACTATGACAATTTCAATAATTAATATTAATTTCTAGTATTATTAGGTCTTAGTATCTGCTTGCTTCATTTCAATTTATTAATCTTTATTTAGATTATTTTAAGTTTAAGATATCTTTTCATTCACTCTAAAACTAATAATAAATAATTAATATATTGAAGGAAGAAATATAGTATAGCACATATCTATAGAATATATTAAAATCTTAGACTATAAAAATTAGATCTATACTTTCTAAAAATAATATAGTCAGTATACAAAGTTAGAAAAAGTCATCAAATTAGATAATCTTAGTATTTCTTTGTTTAGAATTCATTAGAATTAACTTTAAAGATGTTGTACTACAAAATTTATTGAAAAAATTGAATTTGTGGCATTTCATTAATATTTTGAGAAGATTTAAATATTATTCTTATTTATTTCTATTAGACTTCATATTTTTAGTTGATATTATTAATATTCATTTAAATAAATAAGTTTTTCAATTTCGATTATTGTAATTATCCAAGCTAGATATCACAGTTAAAATTTTTAGGGAAAATCGCTAACGAATATAATTAATAAAAGAATTTTATAATTTATTAAAAAAGTTAATTTGCTATTAATTCACAATTTTAAACGAAAAATAGTTTATATAAATTTCTTATATATATAATTATTTAATTAAATTTTTCAATTTTAGATTATTTGTTTAGAGTATTACAAAAAATAGAATTTTTAATACTATTAAAATTTAAGATAATATCTTAAAAATGATCATTGATAATTTCTATTGTAGCATTTAAAATAAATAGAAAGCATACAATTATCCTCCTAATAATATAATTATAAATTTAATGGTGTTTATTTATGTGAGCTGTTTAAAATTTAAAAATCAGTTTTCTTCTAAATAGTTTATAATTTTTTTATTTAAAAATTTACGATTTAAACAATCCAAAATTAAATTGTGAATAATTTTTATAAAATTAGCAGAACTATTGCTGATTAAGAGTTATAAAAATACCTAAAATATTGAAGTTTGAGATTAATAATGATGAAAAATATAAACTTGATAATTAGTATATGTTTAATAATAATAGATATTTTTATATCCTTATATTAAGTTTAAGAAAGTATTAAAAATGAAAACTTCATATTATATGATTTATGAATTAATTTTCAATTTAAATATCCATATTATTGGGATTGAACTGTGATTAATTTAAATGTTTACATTTATAAGATCTAAGTAAAGAATATTGAATTAAATGGATGCTTAAATCACCAATATCAATGCTAAATTTAATGTAAAAGAAATAGAATAATTTTATATACCTTAGATTATAATAAAAGTTTGAAGTTAGTTAAATTATTGGGATTGAATAAATGTGATGATGGGAATTAACATGATACAGATAAATGGAAAAATTGTGGATAAGGGTACTTATTGTAAAAATGGATTTATACTACTATAATAAAAATGTTAAAATTGGAAGTGTTCCGTGTTTAATTAGTTTATTTCACATTTTTAGCAGCAATATCTAATACTCCATAATTGGAGTAATGTTTAAAATCTATAATTTTAAATAAAGTTAATATGAATTAAATCAAATTTATCTCCAAATTTTTATTGTAATTAATTTATATCTTATAATTTATTATTTAGGCATTATAAATGAAAAAGCTTTATTTTTTTTTATGTAATTTGAAATTTCTTTTATTAAAGAAAGTATTGAATTTTATGTACATGTTAGAAAAATCTCTTACAGTTGATTTTATCACAAATAAGAAAATAATCAATAAAAAGTTTAATATTTAATAATATCATAAGCGATATCATTAGCAATTCACCTAATTTTCTTTTCGATATAAATAAATTGTATCTCGTGAAGATTACAATGATCATTAATTAAATTAATATCCAATATTTTCAAAAAGATATAAAAATTAATAAATTAGAAAATTGTTTAAATTTCAAATAAAATCAGAAGAATTTGAATTGAAAATATATAATCTTAATTAGTAAAATAATAAATAACTTCTTAAATATTAAATTTTAATTAAAAACAATCTAATTTATATTTACTTTTAGATTCTCAATCTTTCAACTGTAAGACAACTATTTATTTTTTTACTGTTATCTCTACATACTTTCTTTACTTCAAATTAAGTTCTTTAATATAGCCTTTTAATTTAAATAGCTATTTTAAACTTTAATATATTTTTAATTATTTTTAGTTCTGATTATGTTTATAAAAAGTTAACAATTTAAAGAGAAGAATATAATTGGTTGGATAATTTTATTTTCATTAAATATTTAAAATTTCACCTTTTATGAGAGAAATTTATCAATTAATTTATTATAATTATTCTTAAAAAAGAACAAAATTAAGAATGATATATAATAGTAAAATTTAACTATAAAAATATTTTTAGTTTTTTTAATTCAAATCAAATATTAAATTTTTATTATTTGCTTTGCTTATTATCTATAGCATATTAATAGAATTTAAATATAAATAAAATAAGCGACTATTATGGTTTAATAACTTATTCTTGCATTTGGATATTTTAAACTGAATTTGATAGAATTTTTTAATGGAACAATCTTATTTCAATTGTTCATTTATTTTTAGGTTTAAAATATCAGCATTTATTTCTTACATAATTAATAAATTCAATTTATAATTTTGTTACAAAAATGTATAAAGAATACTAGTGTTCAACTATGATGTATTTTTTATTCATCCATAATTGAATCAAGTTATTGATAAAAATTAATATTTATAGATGATTACATAAAAGCTCTGTAAAATACTGAATATTTAATTAAATAATCTTTTCTATTATTTTCAATAACTCCTTTGCAAAATCTTAAGGCATATATTAAGGAAATATAACAGGTTTAACAAATTTATAATTGAAAAATCAGAAGATATCTTCATGATAATAATAAGTGTAACATAAGAATGGTAATTTAGCATATGAAACAACAATTCAATATGGTATTAAAATATTAATATATCAATTTTCTTATATTTTAATCATCCCATTATTGAGAATAAAGGTTGAAATTTTATTTATGCTTTTATTTAAGTATTTATATTTAATAAAAGATTTTCTAAAATAAATAATCGAATAGATGTTTATATTTTTCTATGGCATTGAAATATATAAAATTCTAATATTATTTTAAAATATTTTAAAATTATAATTAGGTAATAATTAAAAGTAAAATATCAAAAATTTTTCTTGATTAGAATCATGATAATTTCATACCTAAAATAGTTAAGTTATAAAAATGTTAATATATGTGCATATATGAAATAAACATAAATTAATAATAATCTACAATAAAGAAATCCAAAAAATTATATATATTAATAAATTGAAATAATTTCATGAAAAGATTACTTCATAAGCTGGGTATGCTCTTCTTACATGCATTTAATATATAACAAATATTTCGCTTCCTTATGTATATCCAGAAACACAATCGAAACCATCATTTGGCTTTTTAATATTTTGAGAACTTTCTCTTGTTTCAATTTTACCTGTAGTAACTAAACAACATAAAAATACAAGATTATTTGCATAATTAGGATCATCTTGGCTTGTTATTTTATAAGCATAATTTCTTGAATAACTAGCATTTTCAGCAAAATATATACCTTATCCCCAAAGTCCAATCTAAAATACAATAAATATTTTACATTACTAAATGTAACATCAAAGGCTTCAGTTAAGTTTTAATAAATAACTTATGGATGTTAATTTTTAACTCCATGCCATAAATATCTCTTTTATTCTTTAGGAAGTAAAAATCTTTTTTATTTTTAACAAATTTCAAATAATTTATTTCTTTCTACTATATAATTATCCCACAAAGATTTATTTTGTATCCTAAAAATAGCTTTAATTGTTCCATTATCTGTTTTTGAAAAATAATTCTTAATTTTATTATATTCTTTAGAATTTTATTGAATAGAAACTCTAACAAAATTATTATTTTATTTAATCCATTTTGCAGGATATTGTTTAGCTAAAGTTTTTATTAATTCTAATTGTTTCAAAACTTTGTTTTATTTCTTTTTTAAAATTTCTATATTAATGGTTTATCCTTAATTAATTATTCCTCTAAAATTTAATGCTACTGTTTCTAAATAGCCAGTAAAATTTTTTAAGTTTTTATCACTAATTTATGGTATCTCTATTTTTAAATTAATTATGGATTATTATAACATTTAGTTTATTTCTATTAATATTTTTTCATTCATATTTTGATTGAATGATTAAATTTAAAATTAATTCTAATATTCTTAAATAGTATTTATATCAAATTGATTAGTAATATTTTACTTTGATTAAACTTTATCTTAATCACAAGGAATTCTTTAAATTTCTCTTTAGTAATTAGTTTATTAATTTACTTAATACATAGACTAATTATTGATTACTACTAAAAGCTTCTTCCAAAATATTTCAAATTAATAACATTATTTTTTATACATTCTAATAAAGTATTAAGTATATTCATCATCTAATAATTCGTTATTAATATAGTAACTTATTTTTCCCCATTTGTTTTAATAAATTATTTAATTTTCCCTTTTTGAAGATAATTCTATCATGGTTAAGTTTTATAAATCAACTGAATGAGTGCTAGGTTTTGACTCTATTTCAAATTTCAACTAAATTTTAATTTCTTAATTTGTTTATGTAAATCTTTCATATGCATCATCAAGTTAAATATTAACATCATCGTTATAATTCGAAAATTTCATACCATCTTTCCATTACCATTTATATTTAATTTAACCCACAATAAAATTTTTAGAAATATTTTAAAGAATAGAATTTAATTAAGTAATTTTTGGTTAAAGTTATTCAACTATTTAAACTTAATTTAATTAATTTGTTTCATTAAATAATCTATTCATTATACTATTAAGATATGTTTCAATTACATTATTATTTTAATATTGATCATTCTCAATATTATTAGGTATATAAATTGCTACACTAGAAATGCAACAATTTTGTTCAATATGGTTGAAGAGTTCATCAATTATTTTTGTTATTTTTTTAGGATCTCTTTATTCTTTTGTAAATTAAGATGAAGTAACAATATTTATGATGAAACGAATGTTTCTAAATTAATTCATCTTATAAATTTTTATATCCAATTCTTTTTACTAACAGTTAGTATTTTCTATCTAATTTAAAAAAAATTTTTGATAATTTTAACCGCCAAAATTAAAAATTTTTTCAGTTTCTTTGTTAAATTATAAGTTTTGTCCTTTTTTACTATGAAAATTAAATATAGCATCACATTCTAATTAAGTTATTTCGCCTTTAATTAATTGAAGTTTTTTATTTGATTATAATACCTAAGATATAATAGAGTATTTATTTTTCTCCTAAAATTTTATTGATGCCTTTTTTGAATTTTCTAAAGTAGTGTAGTATTATTTGAAATTTTTTTCAAAGAATTTCAATAATTTTTCTTTAATTATACAAGTTTTAGTTATTAATTCATTTTCAAGTTTGAGAATATCTTAAGAAATGCTATTTGATTTATCTATCAATTATTATTGATTGATTCCTTATAATATAATAGTTTAATTTTAAGAATACAATATTTAGATATCTTAATTTTCTATCTTTAATGATTATTAATGTTATTCTTTTAAATGATTGAATACAAGTATATTTGGGCATTCAATTATTTTAGTTTTTCTATTTTCTTGTTTATATTTTTTAGTTTATTCTACTATTTTTTTTATCTCTTCTAAATCTTTATTTTGTCCAATAAAATTATATTCATTTTTATTCTTTTATACTACAACTTGATATTGATTTTTAAATTATTCTTTTTATACTCCTAAAAAAGCACAAATATCTTCGATCTCAATATTCTTTTCTGTATATATATTTAAATTTTAAAAAAACTGTTGCTACAGTAGTAACTAAATATTATTTAATGTTGTTTAATTATTTATGTAGGTATCAACTTAAATTTTGTTATCACTTATACCCACAATCTAAATAAGGCATTTACTAAATTATTTTGCAATTTGATCTAAAGATAATTTATATTGTTTTTAAATTTATTATTTCTCTTTTAGAACTTTTGCAATTTTATCTTAAACTTCAAAATTTAATTAATTGAATTAATATTCTTGTAAATCCTATTCAATTAATTTATATTTTGCTTCGATCAAATTAGATTCACCTTTAAATTCTAAAACATACTAATTATTCAGAGTACAACCTTCTTTTGGATTATTAATATAAAATTAATATAAGAAGTTTTACCACAATTTAATTTAATTTGTATCACTAAGAATAAGTTTCAAAGATGGAAAAAATATTTACTATATAGAATCTATTATTCTTTTGAACATTTATTGAACTTCCTAATTAGATTAATCATTTCTATCCATCCAAAATTAAATTGTAGAATCAACTACAAACATCTTTTTACTACCTATTTTAAGTTGTGGTTAAGATATTGATATTTCAAATTATTCTTCTCTTTATTAAAGTTATTTAATTTTTTTATCTATTACATTAGAATCAGGATTAAATTCAAGTTCTAATTAAAATTACTCTTTTATTAATTAAAGATTTCTTGATTTTAATGCAAATTCTTAGAACTATTGTTGCATCTACTTGATGTTACTGAATTAAACAACACATTTAATAATAAGAATTATTTAATATGTTTTAGTCTTTAAATTAAGAGCTTATTACTATAAATTACTATAACATTGAAAATCTTTTAAATCTATTTCTGATGATAAATATAATTCAAAGTCATTTAAACTTAGTAAATCACATAACTTTTTTTTAATTTTATTTTATTTCAAAATACTTTGAAAATTTATTGCTTCATTTTAGGATTAAAAATTTGTTGTTAAAATTATAATGTTATCCAACATATTTTTTAACCTCCAGAAAAACTAACTTACCTCATCTTATTTTTACTTCGATTTTGATATTGGACTTACTTAATATTAATACAATTTATCATCTAATTTAACAATAAAATCTTTCTAAGCACTTTCAATAAGAAAACTCCTAATCAAAGGAGCTTATATATAAATCATTATATCTTATTAAGATAAATAATTTTCTTATTGTGCTTTTATTTAATATGTGTAAATTTTATTATTCTAAACCTCTGAATAATTTTAAACTTAATACTAATTTAGATTTAAAGGCTATTATATATTCTCATCTTCTTGCTCTTAATAATTGATCTGAAGTGGTAACTTTTGATATTTCTTCTATAATATTTCATTAATAGAATTAGATTAAATATTTTTTATTTATATTTTTAGATCTGCAAATCTGAAAAATTCTTTAATTAATTCGCAACATAAGTTTTAATTATCTAATGAACAAATTTCTCTATTTTAACATGAAAACTCTACAGTTATTGATTATTCTTTAGAATTATTACTTTTACTACTAAATGTATTAAATGATAAATCATTGTCAAACTAAGAAAAACTATTACCAAAAATTGAACTTGTATCTGATAATTAACTCTAATGTTACCTTCTTATTTGATTATCTTGATTACTTATTTATTTATATGTTTATGAATCTTTATTATTATTTATTAAATTAAAATATTATTCCATTCTCTTAGTCATTGGATCATTAATTCCAAATATCTTCAAACTTTCTTCGTAAGCTTTTTTTGAATATTCAAAACATTCTCCTATTTTTTATAATCCTTAATAAGCTTTAGATACATTATAAATTGCTACTATTTTATATCTTCCTTTTATTAAATTAAAATATTTAAAACATCTTAAAACTTTATCAAACTATTATTTATGTAAATAAGCTTTTTGAATATTAATTAGTGGATCTGAAACGTCAAAATTATTTTTTAAAGCTATTGAAATAGCTTTTCTAAAATTTTCTATTTTAAGGTCTTCTTATTCTAAGGTACATCCTAATTAAATCTTTAAATAATGATACCTAAGATATTATAAGCTAAAAATTTGTATTCCGTTTCAATTTAATCTGTGTCTACTATCCATTGGCAAACTAAATTTCTGTTTGAGGTATATAAATCATTTATTTTTTCTAAGAGTATTTAGGCTCCTTCATTTTGGATATTAAACTATTCAAATTGTCTTATTGCTTAAGGAATTTAATTCTCTTGTAAAATTTATAAAACCTACTTCATTTAGAATTAAAATTAATAAATATTTTCATGCATACAACATTCAATAATAAGGATGAGATAAAAAAATAAAAAAATAATTCTATTATTCATTCTTTGTATTTTCCCATAAAATAGAAATAATTATTGTATTATAATATTCAAAATCACTCTAATTCTTTTATATAACTAATTTATCTTTCTTCTCTAAGATTTTAATTTATTTATATAAAATTAATTTATTATAACAATTATAAAAATGATTGTTCATAATAAAGATAGGGATGGGTTAAGGTTGTTTCAAAATTTTCTAAATAAAATTATATGTTTAGTTAAACATTTCATAAAACAAAAAGCGATCAGCCCTCCTAATTTTGTGATTTTGACAATAATTATATTCAAAATTGACAGAGAAGTTAAAACTAGGAAAAAATTAAAAAAAAAATATTTTTAATTATAATCTAAGGTTCAATTATAAAAAATGATTAATTTTTATTTTAAAAGATTGTGTAAGTATATTTTGTTTCTATCCTTTATGTAATTAAGAGTTTATCAGCCTTTAAAGTGGTAAGTGATATTAAGAGATGTAATGTGAGCTTGATAATAATTTATTTAATTAATATCGAATATATCTTGTCGAAATTTTGATAAAATTAAGTTTCCCATTAAAAAATTAATTAAGCGGATGGTTTAATTATATTTTTCGAAATGAAAATATTTTTTCATTCCAAAGTTCTGGGCATATTTTTTAATAGTTAATAAAATTTAAGGCCAAAACTTATTTTAATAAAAAATTCGACCCTAGAAATAGTCAGAAATTAATATTACAATAATATAATTAATTAGTATTATACATATAAAACTGTAAAAATAAAATTTATATTAAAATCTATTATGTTAGATTATTTGAAAATAAGAGATCTTAATCCTGGATATCTAACAATTCATAAAATTGTAATTTATACAATTCTTACATAGAAAATTCAAAAATGATATATAAAACTTATAAAACCGAAATGATCTTATATAATTTACTTTAAATTGATAAAAACATGTTACTTTAAAAAAATTCCGAATATTTATTCAATAAAAATCTAACAAATACTAAAAATTTTGTTATTATTTATAATTGGAATATTTTGAGGAAAAGCAAAAATTAAGTCTTTAAGATTCAAAAATATCAAGAATTACACCATATATTGATATTTCTAAATATTAAAACTGAAAGGAGATTATTAAATGTATATCTAATTGAATATTTAATAAAAAGAGTTTATTTTACTATTTCTCTATGAGAGATAAAGAATCATTTTCAATAAGATTAATTTAAAAAGTAAATGATCATAAATAAAGAAAAAATGATTATTTAGATAATAATTATAAAAGAAAAAAATTGTTTTTAAAAGAAAATTTAACTACAGAAATATTAAAAGTAACAAAAAGGATGATAAAATTAATCGAGGGATAGAAAATGTTTCAAAATACACGAAAATACTTAATTAATTATTATGAATCAACAAAAACAATTTTTAATTTTAGGATATTTACTTACTGAAATTGCTAATCTTAAGGATATGATTATTTCAAAAATTACTTTTCTTATTAAAATTTTCAAATANTTTTTCATTCCAAAGTTCTGGGCATATTTTTTAATAGTTAATAAAATTTAAGGCCAAAACTTATTTTAATAAAAAATTCGACCCTAGAAATAGTCAGAAATTAATATTACAATAATATAATTAATTAGTATTATACATAATATAAATTTACTATTAAATAGTTTTAAAATTGAATAATTTAAAATTTATTATCTTTATTTTACCATCATTATTTATAAACAAAAATCAAAACTAAATTTACTTTTTTCAATGAATACAATAAATTTATAAATTGCATCAAGGTGATGCCTTTTTAAGAAAGCATAATAAAGTAAAATCAAATTTATAATTTATTTTGTTTCAATAATTTATAATAAAGTAAAATCAATTAATTTTCCATTACCTTCAATTAATTTAAAAATAAATCAAATAATTGTTAATTATTTTTAAATTAACTATTTATAAAATAGTTTAAAATAATGTTAAATAAATAATTGATACATAAAATTAGTTTAAAGTTGATTCAAATATTTAAAAAATTTCTATATTAAATAATGTTTGAAATGAACTTATATTATAAAACAAACTTATCTAAACGTAACTCTATGTGAATTAAAAATAAAATATTGTTATTCAGTTAAAAATTGATTGTTTATATAAAATATTGATTTTACATTATTGCCAAAAATAAATTACATTATTTTATTTTTTTCACAAATTATATGAATATAATTTTAATAAAACCTCAACCCCAAACCCAACCCAAATAAACTAATAAATAAGGTAATTGAATGGATGCATTTTTTATTTGAAGAAAATTGTTAATTATTATTTTTTAAAGACTAAATAGAACTTAATCATTATTTGATATTAACTATAGTAATCAAAAATTACTTCTGCTTAAATTTGTACTTTAATTATTCATAAGTTTTTTCATTAAAGAATTTTGACTTTGTCTTTTAAAATTTATTTTTCTACTTGCAGAATTGTTACCTTACTCTGATGTTAAGCTTTTATATTTAAAATCATCACATTTACTCATCATATCCTCAAGTTTAAGTATGTAATCTTTTTTGACTTCTCTCCTTGTACTTTTATTCAAGTATCTCATATAAGGTTTTTTAAAAAGATCTTGATTTTTATTATATTGAGCTAATATATCTGCTTCTGTATTATGTCTAGTTAAATGATTTTAATTTATAGTATCAAAATGTTTAACAGTTTCATCATCAGAATCAAAATCTTTGACAGGTACTGTATAATTTTAGCTACAATAACAAAATTGATTACTCTCTAACTTGTTTAAGTTGATCCTTAACTTATTTTTCATATCGGGATAAATAATCTTTTATATTAGTTTTTATAATCTATCGATATTTATTGAGATCTTTGTTAATTTGTGAATCTTTTAATGTGATACATTAATATTTTTCTGACCAAAACTCTGTGAAATGAATCCTTCCATTGTTTAAGAGTTATGGTTTATTTTTATTAATTGTATTAGTCTCTTGTTTTCTTTTCCTGAAGATTGCAATTGTATCTTTTCTATCTTCTAGTTATTAATCTTTTAGTAAATACTTAAGTTAGATGAATATTTACAGGTAAAGATAACATTACATTAAAATTTACTTTGCGTTGTTTTTCTAATTATTTTAATGTAATGTATTGTATTTATGGCAGAGCTTCATTTTACGGAAGTGATTTTCTGATGCTATTCTTATCATCTAAACAAAATATATTACTTCCAAATTCAACATTTTAATATCTAGATAATTTATTTATAAAATTAAAGGAGGAATTTCGAATAAATGAAATCTTAAAATTCTATTTCTTTATCTCCAAGATACCAAATTTCAATAAGAAACCTGTTAAAAATTAGATAGCAACCTGAATAAGATGATAAATTATAGACTTGGCAATAAATTGATCAATATTTTAATTATTTTGCTTAGGAACCTTAATAATAAACGTTAAATGCTTCAAGAACATCAATAAAAGTGGATTAATAGGTCAATCAAACATATTTAGAATATTTTAATAAAAAATAAAAAGAAATAAAACATGATGCATTTACTAGTATTATTAAATCATGCACTGAATACTTTATTGATACTTTATATATTGCTTTGATTGGTGATTAATTAAATGATAAATAGGATAAAATTGGCACGATTTCATAAATCCTGATTAGTTTTGGTATTTAACCAGGCGGATTAAAAAATTTAAACGAATGTGAAAAAAGAGAATATATAATTAAAAAATTTCATAATACAATTGATAATTTATTAGAGAAATGGAAAGAAAAGGTCGAGAGTCGATAATAATAATAAATAACAACTAAGGTTGAAACAAAGATATAGCCCTAACCTTTGAAATGGTTAAATATCAATACGAAATATTAATCTTTAAAAATTCCTTTAGCATAAGTTCTCTATAGAAAACTAGATGAATTACATGATATTTAATAATTGATAGTTAAATAGAAATAGATTAAATTAAATGATATCACAAGGCCAACTATTTTAGAGTTGATAAAAAGAATGGATCCATAAATAGGTAAGCTTTTTATATCTTTAAATTCTTCTAAAAATATAGAATCGATAAAAGTGAATAAAAAGTAAGATGTTATTCAATAAAATACAATAATAAACAAAATGTAAAAGTTTTAATGGGATGAAGAATTAGAAGGAGCCTTTTTAGAGAATAGACAAAGAAGTTAAAATAAATATGCTAATAGAATCACAACTTGTAATTTTAATATAATGGGATATTTGCCATTAATATAAACATTAAATAGACGTTAAAATATTAAATCTAGAAATAATGAAGATGAAGTTATATATGAAGAAATAAAATTTGCAAAATCATTTAGTAAATTTCTTGCTAGATGTGTTGATAAAAAGTAACTTTAAAATGCTGTGAATTAAGTTGATAGTGATTAGATTTCAGCTTTAGAAGGTAATTTGGCAGAACATATTATTGAAACACATTAAAGCATTGTTAAAATTATTTAATAAGCAAGACATTAATTTTTAGTCAAGAGAACTTAGTATTTAAGATTAAAAAGTGAGGAAAGAGAGGATAATCTGAGAAGGGAAAAAAGAAAAAAAAGTGAAAAATAAGAAATGAAAATCAAGATAAAGAGATATGAAATGATTTATAAACGTAATAAGAATAGAAATTTTTTTGTTATTTATTTTGCAAATATTGTAATGGATAAAATTAGATAAAGAAGAAAAAGATTATAACCTAAAATATTTAACTTTAAGATATCATAAAATAATAAAAAAAGATTTTCAAGATCTCCTACTTAAGAATAAAGACAAAGATGCATTACTGAATTTTCTACTGGGCCTGTTAGATTTAAACCAACAAAAATTTTAATGACAGCTAAAATTATTATTAAGATTTAAGCTTTAGTCAGACGCTTCTTAGCTTATAGATTTTATAAGAAGCTATTAAGAAATAAATTGAAAAAAATTTTTAAAATTTATAAGCAATAATAAAGATTTAAATTTTGAAAATAAATAGGTCAAAACTTCTCATAAAGAATTTATTAAATGTCTTTTGTATGGATTGGTTTTTATAAAAAATAGTTCATCCCAGATTCTTAGCAAACTTTCTTTGTCAATGAATCTGTATATGCAGTTTATGCAATGATTATTGGTTTTTGTAGATTATTTTATTCACAATATTAATGAATTTGTTTAGTAGCGGTTACTCCATTCATATTTGGCATTTCTATATCCATAAAAATCAGCTAATATTAATTTTTCATAAACTTATCTAATGCTTCATAACCATTATTGGCTTCATCGCATTAGTAATTCAAACGATTTAACATTATTTTTAAGGCATAAATGTTCACAAATTCATCATCAACAATTAATATTTTTGTTGAAATATTAGGTGTTCCATCTAACTCTATTCTATCTTACAGAGGTTTCGAACATCCTAATTTCATAATATATGGACTGATGATACAGTCCAATTTTTCTTCTTAATAGGATAAATCTATTCATTTAAATAATATTTACTTTCTGATTGACTAAACGAACTATTTCGATTTATTAACAAATTCTAACCATCCTTATTAAATCTAGGAGACAATAGAAGAGGTGAAAACTATTATTTTATGTCTTTTAAAGTGGGACTAATAGGAATACTGTTATCATTTCTTAAAAAGCTATTGGAAGAATAACCTTTTTTGTATCGAATTGTCTATTTAGAATTAAAATTTTGTATATCTTCTTAATTCAAATCCTAAACTAAAAACCAAAATTTAGATCCCTATTTTACATTAGATTCAAAATGTATACCACCTTCGTAATTTATAGACAAGCCTTTAACTATTTTTTCTGTGATCAACAAACCCATTCCAAATGACTGATCTTGCTCTTTATATCTACATTTTTAATGAGATTTTAAAAACTACTCTAATTTACTTTTAGTTTCATTGTCCATTCCAGGACCTGTATCTTCAACAGATATCTTTACATATTTTTTATCTTTAATGTTTTCTTCAACAGCAGTAATTGTGATGCTTCCCTAAAATTTAAAAGAAATAATACTTATTATGTAAATTTTTAACCATTTGATAACAAATTTACAAGAGATTATTTTACTCTTTGGGGATCTGTATGAATTTAAAAGTTGCTTGTTATAATATTCATTTATAAACCCTTCATTTATAATTATTATTAAAATAGGGCAGCAACTTCATTAATTAATTTACATATATTTGTATTTTTTATTGTTAAGGTAAAATTCTTTGATAAAATCAAACTAAAATCTTTAACATCCTAAACTATACTACTTAATATATAACCTAGATAATAAATTTATTTACATGAGTTCAACAAAGGTGATATGTACTTATTTACAATCTTTTCTTAAAGTTCTTCTGCTGCATTTTCAGCCAATATTTAGATGCAATTAAGAGAAGTACAAAACTCATGGCTTAAACTTCTAAATAGTTAATTCATTAAAAGCTTTGTGTTTACTTTATTTTTATAATCTTCTCTTTCTTAAGTTTGAGTGAAAATAAATAGAAAGTAGCCTTATAAAAATTTAATATCAATTTAATAATCTCTTCCTATAAAATCTGATGAGAAATCTATTACAGAACATTAACAATTTTGAGCATTCATTATTGATAAAACATGACTTAAGAGTAATTTTATAGGTTTGCTAGAAATGCTTAATAATTATATATTTGGTTGACTCAATGAATTGAAGTAATTTTAGTTATTCATTTATTTTTCTAGATTGGCCTTTTTTATTAATTTTTGGCTTTTTTTATCTAAGCGATATATTTTCATATTTTTGATCCCGTATTGAATATTTTTTTAATCATTAAATTCAAAGGCATCAATAAAATAGGAATTATAGAGAATAGGTTTAGCATCTTTATCAGTTATGATGTAAGGTAAATGAAATAAATCTTATACTCTTTTTAAATTATCAAAAGTATCTTCATTTATAAGAAAATCGCGCTGATTATTCAAATTTGGTTAAGATAAAATACATTTGATATTTAAGTCATTATTAAATTAATTAGTTATATTATTTTAGTTATTTTGCCAAGTGTGAGATTGTTTTAATATTTTTTTTGGAGTTTCAAGTAATTTATTACCACTGTTTCTAAAATTATAAAAGTTGTTATTTACTTGGTATGAATCATCTAATGAAAGATAGTTAGAGATAAAATAATTCTATAAAAATTTAGATCCAGTGAAGCTTAAAGAATTGTGTAGATAACTGCTGAAATAATTTTGAATTTATGACTTGAGTTTTGTATGATAAAGATGTGGAGCAATCAAAAGTACTAATAAGTTAAAATAAAGTACATATCTGTTTAATATATAAGTTATGGAACATGACTTAAGGCTATTATTCTCATAATGATGATAGTTGTATTAAGTATCAATAGAAGAATAGATGAATCATCAGTTGAACAGTACCAAATTTTGATAGTAAGACAAATAATTAAAATTCCAAGAGCGATGGACATCAACACTATAGTGATGAGAGCTAAATTTTATATAACTAAGAGTTGAATTATGTTTCCAAGAGACAGGATGAAATAAATAATGTCTGATAGATACAAAGGTATTTTCATTGTTTTAAAAATATTAATGGAATAATAAAAATGTATTTAGATATACATAGATCACAATTTATCAATAATAGCTTTGGTGTAATCAGAGGTTGTGCTTTTGCCACCAAGATCTCCAGTCAAAAATTTGCCTTCTTCTAACACTGAATATGTAGCATTTTCAATTCTGTTTGCATAATCATTTAATCTCATTGCTTTTAACATCTAAATTTATAAATATAATAGAAATACCATAATTCCTGATAATAGTAATGCAGTAGGATTAGCAAGGTTCTTACCAGCAATATCTGGTGCAGTTCCATGAACAGCTTCATAAACTTCACAATCTTTTCCAATATTTCCCGATGCTGTTAAACCTAAGCCTCCAATTAAACCAGCACAAAGATCTGATACAATATCACCATATAAATTAGGCATGACCATAACATCTATTTTAGTTGGATCATTTGCTAATTTAAAAGCCATAGTGTCAATTTATTCTTCACTAAATTCAATTTCTGGATAATTCTTTGCAACATCATCACAAACTTTTAAAAATAATCCATCTCCTTATTTCATAACACCTGCTTTATGACATGCTACAACTTATTTTCTATCTAGAATTAATATAAATTAAATTACTATTTGCTCTTGCATATTCAAATGCATATTAAGCAATATTCTAACAAGCATTATATGAAACTATTTTAAGATTTTCTACTACTCCAGGAACAACTTCATGTTCTAAACCACTATATTCACCTTCTGTGTTTTCTCTAATAGTTACTACATCCACTCCTGGATATGGTGTCATTACTCCTTTTATTGATTTGCATGGTCTAACATTTGCAAATAATTATAATCTCTTTCTTAATGTTACATTTATAGATCTATATCCTTTTCCTATTGGAGTCTCAAATGGTCCTACAAAATATTCAATTTATCATACCTTTCAATGCATATTTCAATGCTTTTACTTATTTCAATGTTTCCTCTGTTATCAAATCCCCTTGATCAGTCACTCTTTTTTTGTGAATCTCATGAAATTCCCATTCTATTGGTACTTTTGCAGCATCAAATATATCTATTACAGCTTTTGAGATTTCAGGACCTATTCCATCTCCAGGAAATAAAATCACTTTTTAATAATTAAATTATGGTCTCAATATTGTACTTGATGCTTTTCTTATTATATTCATCTTAAATAAATAAATAATTTATTTTATTAGATTTAATTAATCCTTAAATACTTAAATTAGATATATATATTTTTTTTATAATAATTATTTTTATTATTAAATAATATTCACTATTATTATTTTTATTATAAAATAATATTAATTATCATTATTACGTATTTTTATAATAAATTATATAAAAAACTAAATTAATATACTAAGATATTTATAATAATCAATGCATTTATTTCATAAAATCATTATATAGCATCCAATGATAAGAAATTTATTTAAAATTATTAAAAAGCAGGCAAAGTGCAATTTACTACATTTCAAAAACTCTTAAAATGATTGAGTAATATCATAAACAAAAATTAAAAAATTAAAATATTCAATTATTATAAAGATTCTCTTGTAAATTTCATATTCGTTCTGTAATAAGTAAGTTTATTATATTAGATCTTCTAAATTCTTTCTTTGTCGTATTTTAACACATTTTTACGGTCGTATGATAAAAATCTAATCATATTCTAGTTGATGAGAATTATTATTTGTGTAATTTTTTCTTTAGTATTTTAATATGGAGAAGAATTCTTCTCTTATATACAATTTTAGTATTGTTATTATCAACAGGAAGAAGCTAAATATGTCAAACCCTTTTAAGAAATTTATTTTAATGAATGTTAGTTCATTACCAAGTTATTTTTTGGTGAATGATTGGATGATATCTAGACTATTTCCTTTAAAGAGAAGTTTAATAAAGAGTCAATAGAAGAGATTGAATGAGAAAAAAAATCGATGGCTAAATACAGAATCGACTATAAATACAATATAAAAAGGTGAGAACTAATATGATGTTGGTTAATAAATGACATAATGTATATCTATCAAAGATATCATCTTCCAGACCATGAAGCAACTTATTTCTTGAACATGATGATTACTTCATCCAAGATAGCATTTTCTTCATTTCTTTTAGCTTTTGCTTCTTCATAGTCAGCTCTCTTAGCTTCTAAATCTGATTATGCTTGATCTAAAGCATCTTATGATTCTTATAAAATGATCTTAGATTTAGCTTATTGGGCAAATGCAGCTTAGATTTACTATAGATTAATAAAAATGTATGAATACAGTAGCAGTTCTATCAGCAAATACTTATTTTCTTTCAAATTCAACTTCCAAAGAGGCAATTTCAGCTTCAGATAATGAAACCCAACCAGCTAATTCCCATGAAGCATTAATTTCATTTTATTTCAAATTTTCTAATGAGGCTTCTAATTCAGCATGTAATCCTTCTAATACAGCCAAGACTCTTTCAGCTAAGGTTGATCCATTTCCTGATGATTATTCCTATTAATATTAATATGTAATATCTACTTATTATTCTTATGCTAAGGCTAAGAATGATTTGATTTAATGTTCTTAGAACAAATTACTGTATTATTTCAATTTCTCAGCAACAGATTAAGCTTAAACTTATGTAAATTCAAATGAATCTCCATTAACTATATATCCAGCAACATCTTGTTTCAAAAGCTTGATAACTTCAAGAGCTTCTTAGTTATGTTTAATTGATTTGACAAATAACTAATTACTGAAACATTAGTTGTCTTAGAGTGTTTCAATTTTAGCAGCAATAGTATCTCTTCTGGCTTCATTCCATGCCAAATAGTTTTTGGTTTGTTATAAAACACTTTCATATTCAGCTCTATTCTCAACTGCTTATTGGAATAACTTTTAGTTCAATGCTTTGATTTTGGTGAATGATTCAATTGTTCTAAATATTTCCAATATATTATTACTATGCACCAACCCATTCATCTGTTTCATTCTTTTGATCAGCTGCAAATTATGCATCAATATTTGATTATTTCAAATCATTCAACAATCCAAATACTGTGTCAATAGCATCACTTGCTTTTGTACCTGTCTAATACTTTTATATTAATATTTACTTATAATAGAGCTAAAATTTAGTCTTAAGTTTTTGATGCTGTGCTTGTAGCTGCTAAGGCCAACAAAACAATCACTATGTATTTCATTTCTTATAAACTTAATAATGAAAAACGATTTATATTAAAAACGACTTAATAATATGCTCATTTTAATATTAATAATTTTTATTTCAATTACGCTATCTCTTCTTCATCTTTTACAACAATACTTATTGTTGTTAATTGATCATGACAAATCACTACTGAATTATCAACCCATCTAATCTAACATTCTGTTACATTATAAATTGCCTAAGCTTTCTAATGATCTCTAGATTTATATAAATATAATTAACCATTTATCAATTTTAAATACCTATGGTTATAACTTCTAATATTACTTTAAATATTCAATTTCTTCATCTTCAAATTTAATCTTATAAATTCCTAATTCAATATAATCTGTTCGTAATTGTTTTTCCAACTAATATTAAACATCTTATAATTTTGTTTTAATCTATTCCAAAGTGTATCTTTTGTTTGGATCTTTATCCAAACATTTTAATACAATATCACTCACAATTGGATTTCTTTATATAAATCTTAAAGGAAGATTTTATGAATCTTTTGCATCTAATAACAATTATAATTGACTTTCTTATTTTGAAATAGGATAAAAAAGCAAAAATAGAATCAATGCAAAAGAATAAATATCAATTCTATTATCATATTATTTGTTTATATTTTCTTTCAATAATTCAGGAGCTATATATATTTATAAGTTAACAGGTTTATTAAAATGATTGTTTTCTTCAATAAAACCATACTGTTACTTAGAGGGTTGTTTTTATACCAATAATTACTTTAATTTTTTCATTAATCCAAAATCACCTATTCTTACATCATTTGAATTGTTGATAAAGATATTATCTGGTCTCAAATCTCGATGAACTAATTTACATTGTTAATGAATATACTCAAGAGCTGAGATTAGATTCAATGAAATTAAGAGTGCATTTTCATATGATTATTACTATAATTATTCTAGCTATTCTGAATTCTATTGTAATAAAGCATTTCTTGCTTATAAGTAATTGCTTAAAGATTAATCGCAAAATTCAGTTTGAATAAATATTGTGAATTTATCAACATGTAAGTATTTCTAACCACATGATTTACTAATCAGTTAAGTACTAACCTTTAAATTCTTATTTTTTTATTTTTATTCACTAAAAAATCTATCACTTTATATTTCACTTGAGTCAGAATCACTTGATTCAACTTCCGAATAACTAATTCTTTCTTTACTTGACTTGTTATCTATCTATTCTAATATATTGTTAAAAAAATAACTTGGAAATATAAATTGATCATCATAAATTCCTCTATTAAAAGATGGTGATTTTAAAGGACTTATGATATCAATCATTTTAATTGAATCAATTGTATTTATTTATTGTAACTCTTTATCATCATCATTCATTTAAACCCATGAATTATAATACCTCATAATATTTGGATGATTCAATTATGCTAAGTATCTTACTTCCTTTAATACTCTTTAGATATTGATTTCCATTTGTTATTACTGTTTTAAGCAAATTTGAATCTAATATAAGGATTATGTCTTACCTATTTAATAGCGTAGGTTTATTAATCAACTTTATTAATAACTTTGACAACTTAATAATAAGGTCCTTTGAGAAGTGTTTCTATTTCTTCAAAATCTGTTTCATATCTCTAAATTATTATTTGTAATAATTACTTTCCAACCTTAACTAACAATTTATTATAAATAAACACTATTTAAATTGAATATGTTTTTTTCTTATTAGTTTGTTTACGGTCGTAACATTAAAATAAATAAATACTGACCTAAAATTATTAAATCTTTTATATTGTGCGTAATTAAATTTTTAGTACGTCATGTTATTTGTCATTTAATTATTGTCGACAGTTAAAATAATCAGAAATATGGATACATCCAATTATAATTTAAATTAATAATAAAAAGTGATAAAATTCAATAATTATTAAAGAAACAAAATAATATTGATTAGAAATAATATTAATATAAAATAGGATCAATCAATAGATCAAATATTAAATGATAAAACAAACTATTTAGCATTTTTTCCTTTTTTCTATCTTAGAATATTAGTTATTTCATGTGGATATGCTCTTTCATTAGCATTTCCCTTTCTGTAGAAAAAAACATAATCATGTGTAAAGGCAATATCTGGTTTAGTACATCTATTTACTTAAACAATAAGTCCAGATAAGTGAGTTTTATTACCATTTTAATCAATAATGGGATGTATTTTAGTCTATTAGAATGATTGAATCAAATACTTTAATTAATGATTAAAATCCAGGAGGATAGATATGATCTTTAAGTAAGGAAATAATAGTTTATGAGATTTCTTATTTTGTATTTGGTACCATTACTCCTTTAATTTTCATATCTTAACCTAATCCAATTAAACATATTCCACCTTCACTATTCAACATAGCACATACTGTTTCTCCAAGAGCTCTTGGATTTTATTTTAAATGATCTATAGTTGGATAATCAAAACCAGTTATTTTAGGAGATGGTTTTATAAGTTAACCTATTTATGGCATCAAGTCTAATTAAACTTATATTTTTTCATTTCCTTTTTAATGTTAATAAGCAACTTAAGCTATCGTTAAATTTGGAGGAATAATTTCAGCCTAAAATTAATATAAATAATTAACCTTGACATTTTAGTTTCTAGATTAACCTGGTTTGATTTTTAATCCTTTTACAGCATTGTAATTTATTTATGCTTATGAGCAAGCATTTCTAACTAAAGTATCAACATATTGATTATCATCTATTGTTATTGTAACTGGGAAGTTAGTAAAAAAAGCCCAAGCATTGACAACAAATTACACCTCTGATTAATTTAAAATATTTTTTTACATCTTAAATATTATTATGGTGGATATCCTTATTAACTTGGATATCCTTATTAAGTTGGATATCCCTATTAAGTTGGATATCCTTATTATGATGGTGGATATCCTTATTATGGTGGATATCCTTATTACGGTGGATATCCTTATTATGATGATGGATATCCTTATTATGATGGTGGATATCCTTATTGAGGTGGATATCCTTATTATGATGATGGATATCCAGTCTAAGGAGGATAACCACCTTATGGTTAATATCCTGGTTATGGTTATGTTGGATATCCTGGTTATGGAGGATAATTTAACTAAGTTTATCCTGGTTGTGGTGGATAATTTGGGGGTGGATAGGGAGGTTGATTCATTAATTAATTAAATTATGTATATTTTTTAGTATTCTATGCTATTAAAAATAAATTTTAATTA
>CAJJDN010000094.1:194925-313349 GCA_905182985.1 Paramecium sonneborni | reverse complement strand
TATCAACATATTGATTATCATCTATTGTTATTGTAACTGGGAAGTTAGTAAAAAAAGCCCAAGCATTGACAACAAATTACACCTCTGATTAATTTAAAATATTTTTTTACATCTTAAATATTATTATGGTGGATATCCTTATTAACTTGGATATCCTTATTAAGTTGGATATCCCTATTAAGTTGGATATCCTTATTATGATGGTGGATATCCTTATTATGGTGGATATCCTTATTACGGTGGATATCCTTATTATGATGATGGATATCCTTATTATGATGGTGGATATCCTTATTGAGGTGGATATCCTTATTATGATGATGGATATCCAGTCTAAGGAGGATAACCACCTTATGGTTAATATCCTGGTTATGGTTATGTTGGATATCCTGGTTATGGAGGATAATTTAACTAAGTTTATCCTGGTTGTGGTGGATAATTTGGGGGTGGATAGGGAGGTTGATTCATTAATTAATTAAATTATGTATATTTTTTAGTATTCTATGCTATTAAAAATAAATTTTAATTAATAGAGAAAATTTTTATATTTCTATAATCTTAAAAATTATGCTATTTTTATTCAATAACATTTTCTAAAATGAATATCATTTATAATACTATTTTTTGGTTAATCTAATAAATAAATAATATACAAAAGAAAATAATTATAATATAAAAATTCTTGAAAAATCATAAGAATTATTTAGAATTTCTATTTCCTTAAATATAAATAAATTCACTCTAAAAAAAGTCAATTCTTTTTACTCATTTATATATAATGAGGTACATTACCAAAATATATAATTTTATCAGAATAACGATTTTCGAAGATTGATTAATATGACTTAAAAAATTCCCATTTTGTTGATTTTTTTGAATTATAAAAATTAACAATATTGAACAAAATTAAAAGAAATAGGGTATTTGAGTTAGAAATTCATAATCTTAGTTGACTTTGAATGAGGTATTATAAAATACAAAAGTAAAAAATTCATCTAGAAATTTTACTAAAAACTCTAAATCACTAGTTAAGTATTTAAATTATATATAATAGGTTCTTGATGATTATATTTAATGTTATACAATGTCTTTATAATAAAAAAAGGATGTTGATTAAATTATTAATATCTAAATAGAAACAAAAATTAAATTGTGATTTGAAATATGGTATTTATAAATTTAAAATTCACTATGATTAATAAGGTTTAATAATTATTTATTGAGAGAGGAGTGGAAAATCACTGAAATTAATAATTATTTATAGATGATCTTATACTAAAGGATTATAGATTTGTTATAACATGAGTTTGAAAGTTTAATAAATGATTAATTTTTTAATTTTTCAATCTTTCTAAACTGATTTTACTCATGAATGATTGAGTTTTAATCCTTTATAGAAAAAGGGAAGATTTTATTATTTATTTTATAAAACAACTAAATCTTATATTATACAGATCAAATGAATGAAAACGATGTATTTCTAATTGAAGGATTAAAATTCTAGAAGGGTAACATATAGTCTATCATATTGGTTCCATAAGGAAATGGTTTGAAGATGATTGTAAGAATAACATTGATTAAGAAGGCTTCTGATCATTCATTGATATTAAATATTGATTTTTGTGATGATGGTGTGATATTTGATTGGAGTCCTTATAAAAAAAACAATAGTGAGGAAAATCTGTATTTTGAAATAGATTTTCATGGATAGTTATTCAAAGTTTTTGGAACTTAAAATTAATTAGATTCTATGTATGAATATTCTGCAGGAAAATTTATTTTCAAAAGGAATGACATTTACACTTTGGATACTATAAATGAAACAATGTCCACACATCAAGTATTTATAAGTTTTATTTCTAGTTATCGACAATAATAAATAGACTTAATGGTAAAAAATATATTGAAAAAAGAATTAATTAAATAGATTCTTAAGATATATCCAATTCAAGTATCACTCATTTTGGATGGGAGAAAGTACCTGAAGAGATACGTATTATCTAATTGTTAAATATTTAACGATGTCCTTATATCTTGAAAATTGACTAACTTACCTTTGATGGGGAATGTTATTCAATAATATATTAATGTTCAACTTAAATTTCGTTAAGATAAATATTAAAGAAATATAAGAATCCTCCCGTTTCGTTTATAATTGAAATCCTAGAATAACTACTTACAGGTAATGAATAATCAAAATTTAGTCTTAAACATATTTGATGAACTAAAAATAATTCATAATGGAATTACTTTAGACAATCTATTTTATTCATAAGAATTTAATTGTATATTTCTGTGTAATTTTTCTCATTCTATCTTTGAAACCTAGAACAGATCATTAATGTATTATCAATTCTAATTTTAGAAAAGGAAATTCAATAGGGTTTGTTCCTCCAGAGTAATATCAAATCAATTCTGCTGTATCTACATAAGCTAATATTTACTAATTGGGAGTTCTTTTATACTATATGTAAGCATAGTAAAGCTAATTTAGGTTATTTAATGAAAACCCATTTGGCAAAGATTAAAAAAATATATTATCAAATAATATTGCTGGAAAATATTAAATTCCAAATACTAATTAAGACAAGAATATTGTTGAAATTATGAAATCAATGCTTCAAAAGAATCCATAGAAAAGAAAAACCTCTAAAGAATATTTAGCATCAAAAATCTTTAAACCATCATATCGATCAAAAATTTCAAAACATTCTTTCTTTACTTTCTTTGAAGACAATTTTAATTTCAAAATTGACGAATTCGAGGTAGAGGAAGATTTTAATTTTATTTAAAGTGTGAAATAATTGTAAATAAATAAAGGAAATAAAAAATGAAATGATTTATATTTGTGTTGTAGAATTATCATTATTCATTTTAAAATTATTTAATATATATATTTAGTATTATCTTTTGATTTATAAAATATATTTTATAATGAAAATAAATAGAGATAAATAATTGAATGAAATGAGATCCAAAATTAAGTAATCTCTATTTACTAAAAAAGAAATAATAAACAAAAATATAGATAATGCTAGAATTGTTAAAAGATCAACAAGCAATACTTAATTAAATATTTAATCCTAAGCTAAAGCAGACTAAAAATAAAAGCCTTTTATTTAGAATCGTTTTCATGATTTATACTAAATTGGTTCCATCATCGGTTAAGGCTCAAATGGAATTGTTAAAGTTTGTTATAAAAAAACTTAGTCAAGCAAACTTTTGAATTTTGGCCATATTCCAACAAAATATGCAGTAAAAATTATACCCAATGCTGATGATCCTGAATTAATAAACACTATTACTTAGACATTCAATATAAACAGAGAATTGAATAGCTTATCATAGATTATTTAAGTTTTTGATTTATTTATAGATGAAAATGAAAAAGTTGCATATTTGGTAATGGAATATTGTGAATGGAAGAGTTTAGAATACTATGTTCAAAAAAATTAATTGACAATTAAATAAATTAGAGAAATTATAAGAAGTTTAGCAATTTCTTTAAAATCTATACATAATAAAGGAATTTGTCATAGAGATATAAAGCCAGACAATATTTTAGTAAAGCTTGGAGATTAAACTGAAATAAAAATAATAGATTTTGGTGTGTCAAAGTAGTATTTTAAGAAAAATAAGAATGGGATTATTATTCATGAAATGTGGACAAGAACTGGTACAATATTATTTTAAGCACCAGAAATCTTTCTATGTGGAATTTATAATGAAAAAAGTAATTAATTAAATTTTAATTTATAGTCGATATTTGGTCATGTGGAATCATTTTGTATTAATTATTATGTCATAAATTTCCATATTTGGCTGATACAATTATAGATACAATTGAAACAATTACAAATCCAAATTATAATCCATGGAGATAATAAGAATTTTTAGATCTACATTATTTGTAATAAGATTTATTAAAACGTACACTAAGCAAGAATCCAAAAAAAAGATTATCAGCAGAAGAGTTTTTATTACATCCATGGATTTCAATGAAAACAAACTAATATGATAAAACAATGGATGATACTGAAATATCAAAGAAGAAATCAAAATTACGTGATTTTAAAATTGCAACTTGTCTCTAATTAAGTGATATTTTTAATCCTTATAAGAATACAAGTCCATTATATTTAAATCCAATATAAAATGGAAATACTATTAATAACAATAATAATATGAATCATGTGTATTTTAACTATAATAATAAGAATGATTTTAAGATAAGTGATTTTATGATTCGAAGTAAGTAGAAATTAAGTGGAAGAAGCAGTTTTTTATTTGCAATAGAAAATTCATAGGATAATTCACCAAGAATAAATATAGAATAATAAGAATTATAGTTAGATGAGAAAAGATCAGATGAAGTATTACAATGTAGATTAGAGACAAGATTTTTAGAATATGGATGTCAGAATAGAAAGTTTTCGAAATGAATTGATATTTTTTTGTTTATTAACACAGAAAATACATATTTCTATAAAATAATTTGAATGAAAGATAAAAAATGAAATCAATCAATCAATTAATTTATTAATGAGTAAGGTGTAAGATTCTTTGACAGCAAGAAATTAAGTATGAGGATTAATATCTATTAATTAGTAGGTTTGAAATTTAAAAAATGGATTAAGTGATTTATGATTAATGTTTTTAATAGGTAAAATTAATTGGTGATCTTTAATTTTGGATTAAGATTTGGTTGTTTAAGGTAACAAATTTAATTAAATAGGAGTGTTAATAATATGTTTTTTAGGTAGTTATGGTGGTGTAGTAATAAATAAATGATGAAATTCTTGATTAATAGATTGATTGAATGATTAATGATGAATTTGAATTTAGGTAATTTTTTGATGAGTTGATGATTTTTTAGTAAAACAACAATAATAATAATAATAAAATTAAAATGATATAGAAATATGATATATGTATATTTTAATGGGATCACATATAACTTGCCAAGATTCCTTCTTTCCATACTCCTCTAATAACTTATCCATTGACAGTTGTGTATTATCCTTCTCCATCAATCATTCCATCATTAAATTTACCTTCAAATTTTTCACCATTAGTTAATTAAAGTGTTCCTTATCCATGCATTTTACCTTCAAAGAATTCACCTATAAAAATAATAAATATAAAATATACCTTCATAACCTAACCAACCATTATCAATACCACTAAGATCTTAATAATCAAAAGGACCTTCAATTTATTCAGCTTAAAAATTAATCAATTTGCCTTAACCATGATATTAATTTTCATGCCAATAACCACTATAAACTTCATTATCATTTTAATCAGTTAAAACACCAAATCCTTCTCTTGTAGCTGGTTCATATCCTTATCCTCTATATATATATCCATCTTCATATTATAATGCTAAATCTTATAATTATTAATCTTATTCATTATTTTCAGGACTAATATAATATAAGATATAGATTACTTTTCATATTATGGTTATTATTGTTATTATTATTATTATTATTATTTAGATGGTTAATATTAATTTTATTATTATGGATTTTGATATCTTTAAACTAAATCTCTAGTTCTATCAATAGCATCTTAAAACTTCTTTTCTAAATCTTCATCCTTTTATGATAATTATTATGGTTTATATTATTATTGTTGTTATGGTTATTATTCTGGTGGTCTGTATTATGGTACTTGTTAAGTTTTGGCTTATGATGGTACTTATTATTATTATAATTATTATGGAGGTTAAACTACTTTGTTTTACATAGGTTGTTAAGCTAATTATTATTAGATTGGTGCTTAGACTTAAGGTTGAACATATGGACGAGTCACTTATTATGTTTAAGGTTATTAATATTATTATGGTGTATATTGTTAACCTTAAATTGTTCTTGGTGGTAATGTCTACGATGATGGTGGTGGTTGTTATCTATATTATTAAACAGTCTAAATTATATTATAGATTTATATTATTACAGTTTGCTAAGGATATTATACTTAAGTTGTTGGTGGTTGTGGTGGTCTCTATGGACTTGAAGTATAGATTGGACCTTATTAATATGGAGGATAATTTTGAGCTGGCACTTATTATCCTCCATATCCTATTGGTGGTTAACCATAAGAGATCCTTTATCCTTAAGGTGGTAAAGGTTTATTAACTATCTAAGTTTGAGGATAACCATATACTTGGGGAGGACGATATCCCTATTATTATTCAAAATAAATTCAAATTCTACCTATGGTATTTAAGGAGGATATTAACCTCCAGATGGGTATTATGGTCTTGCCTATACTTATGTTGGTGGAATAAAAGGTTAACTTTAAACTTAAGGTCTTTATGGTGATGCCATGTAAAAAGGCTATTGATATGCCATCTATATATATATATATAAATATAAATTTAAATATTAATTCATTTCTTTAAACCTTCTCACACTTTATAAATTTATTTTCATTCACGATTTTATAACATATCATATCTTATTTCATTTTATTTATATCCTTTCTTCTATTCTCTATCTAACCAATTAACATTATCTAATTATTAATTAATTATTTAATTAAAATGATAACAGCAACTAGATCATTCAATTTTAGATTACCATAATTAAGTATTAAAAATCTTGATAAATCTAATAAACCAACTATCAGATCTATTAATAATGTTTATGATTACTCAAATTCACCACTTAAAACTAAAACTGATAATATCTCTCGTGGTTCACTTTCCACTCCCTTACAATATTGTAGATATTCCTATTATAATATATGTAGAGTAGATTCTTCATTTAATGATTAAGAAATATTTAGTGCACAAATTAAAAGTGTTTAAAGAAATAATAATAATAGCTATAATATTAATTAAGATTAAAGTGATAAATTATCATCAAGAATCAAAAATCTTACAAAAACTAAAAATAAAATCAAAGAATCTATCTCTACAAAATAATATAAAAAAACTGAACCTTATATTCAAAAACAATCTGATAAATAATAATCAAAAAGTCCAAAATTTACTCTAAAAACAGAAGAAAAAAATGATGAATTTGCTAATGAACAAAAAAAACTCATCCAATAAAAAATGTAAGATATCTATACATAAGTATAAACTATACTCAAATCTCATAAAGGTTATGTTAGATAGTCAGAAAAAAAAAATGTCTATATTAAATTAGTCTAATTAAAAAAGGAATTTAAACTTGTTAATCAAGATTATAATGAATTCTATATTAATCATACGAATGATCAATTTAAATGTAATATATAATACGTCTATGATTAGTGGATTTTTTAATTGTCGATCGAATTGAATAATTAAAATAATTATTTGAAAATAAAAGACCTACTAAACGTACTTGTGGTAGTCTTTTTGATGGAATAGATATATCTATTGTAATTCATACAGAAGCTGATGAAAAAATAAATAATATTGATTTTAAAGAAATATCTGAAAAAGATTTTGAACAATCTCATGATCAAATTGAATAATTCGCTGATTAAATGACAGATTGTTCACCAACTAATAGTACAACTAGAAGAAGAACTACTAATTTAAATAAAAGAGTCTCCAAATAATATGCTCTATAACCAATATAAATCTAATAAGAAATTAATCAATAATCTCAATAGATCAGAAGAAAAAGTAGTATTAAATCAATCAATAGTCCTCTTACACCCAAAACTCCTAATTCTCCATCTACTATAACTTCAAGGAATAATAAGTTTACAGCTTAATAAATTTTATAATAAAAATTAAAATTACCAGCTACTCCACCAAAAAAGTAAGAATAATAATAATTCTAAGAAGATTAAAATAGTATTTTAAAAAAAGAAATTTAAAAAAGGTAATCTAAACTCATTTCTCGTAAAACAACTTTAGATATATAAAAGGAATCAAAATAAAAGTTTAATTTAAATTCTAGAAACAGTCTTATAGAAGTATCTGAAATTTCTGAAAATGAATAAAAAATTATCCAAAATTTCTAAATTAACTAATCATAAATTTCAGAACCTGATCATATTTAAAATATTTTAGAATAACTCTAAGTTGAAAATGAATAAATTACTATAAAAAATTAATCATAAACTTAATAAATTGTTTCAAAAAATGAATAATAATAAGAATAACATACAACTTATAAAGAAATTAAAGAGTCTAAAATTATATAAGAATTGTATTCAACTAATTTTATTTATGATCAAGAGATTTTGAATAAACATAGAAAAAATAAATACAAAAATCAATGGTAATAAGATATTTAATCAATTTTATCTAATTATTATTAATTTTTTTGATTAATTTTTGTTTTATAAATTTATATACAATTAGTTAAATTAAATAATATAGCAAAAATGAAAATAAAATATTAAAAATCAAAATCCATAATCAAAACAGTCTCTAGTTTATTATCCATTTTTAATAATTTCCTACTTTTTACCTGCAAATGGTATTCTATGTAACCAATCAGCAGGAACTCCTTTATAATTCTTTGGATTAAGTTCAATAGGATCTAATTATTATAAATAATTAGCAGGTGGATTTCTAATGTTAAAAATGATAATACTTATCATCAAAAGATTTAATTTCTTATAGTTGACTTGTAACTTATTATTTTTATTCTTATCTAGGAGAGGATTTTAACAGAGATGGATTAATTTCATTAACTTTACATGTAAGTCTGTTAGCTTTCTCTTTTTTTTGTTTTAATTCTTCTATAAATTTATTATTAGCTTTATCTGGAATGGCTAATTAATCATCAATTTATAATTTAGATTCTGATTAAATCTAAACTTTTTTGTCTTATTTCTTTTTAGATTCTTTAGTTTTCTAATCATTACTAAGTTTAGATTTGTTTTCATCTTTATCTTTTTAAGATTTCGATGCACGATTATCAATAGCAGATGAAGGTCTTTTTGATCCTTTTTGTTTAGGTTGTTTTTATGATTTATCCTAAATCTGAGATTCTCCTTAGATACTACCAGCTTCAGATGCAAATCTAAGAGTATTAGTTAAATCTGGTTTTTTAATGTTGAATTCAGGAATAGTAGATTTACCTTTTGAATCAATTTACTTTTTCAATTGTGAAAATGGTTATGGAGTCAATTAATTTCTTTATTTTTATGCTTCTACTTATTCAGGATTTAATCTATCTTATTCTCTACAATTTCTAGGTGGTTCAGGTTCAACATTTGCAACAGCAGCTCCTTTTCTTAATGCATTCTAATAAGTTTAAATATAATATGGATCATTTTTATTTCTATGAGGTTATACATTATGAGATAACATATGTTATCCATATACTATACCTCCAACAGATGGATTAATATTATTAAATCCATATGGACCCCAAGCAGGTTTACCAAAATATGTTGTAAATGCTGTATCAGCTATCCATCTTGTTTCTCCTTAAAATTTCTTTATTCTATCTTTCCTTCTCTATAATTTAGCTGCATCTTCTGGATCATTTGGATCAAGAGTCTTAGCTTTCCTTATAAATTTAGTTGTCATCTTTTTTTATTATTAATCCTCTTCTTAATCATTTTCTTAATCTTCTTCTTCAGATGATATTATTTCTTCTTCATCTTTCTTTGAATCATCATAATAAAAACCACCAAATGGATGCTATACTTTATATTAACCTTTAAAATTTTTATTATTTTATTCTAACTAATACATTAACTCATTTGTGTCTTTTATATCTTTTACTAAATAATTATCTCGATATGCTGTCTATAATTTAGGATTCCATTAAACAGGTAATTTATATTAAATATTTTAATCTTCCTATAAATTAATTTATTAATTTGGTTATTTTTAAACATCATTACAATCACATTATTATGCTATATTTTTTATTGTTTTCTCATCCAATTCTATATTATTTTAAGATTGTAAATATACTTTATACAAGAATTTATGAATCATCTATTTTTAATTTTTCAATGTTTCGAAAATTATCTTTATTTTCAGTTAACCAATGTTAATTCTCATGATTTATTCTAGTAATCAATTTTTTAGTTTCAGGTTCTTTTTCAACTTATATTTTCTTTTTGAAATCCCAAGGTTCATCTTATTCCACTGGCCATTTCATTATATCAAACATATTAGGTTCTTAATTTCTTGGTTTATTTTTTTTACCAAATACTTTATTCTCATCTACATTTAAACTATAAGTTACTTTCATAAACTTATTTTAACACTTATTCTTTATTTTTCATATGACTGTTAAAATTTGATGAGTAATAAATAAATTTAATTTTAATATTATTTTATTTAAAACTATACTGTTAAAAGGTAATATATCATAATTATTATTATTGAATATCATCACTTTATTCCTCTTGATATTATTTAACTTCTTTTTCAATTTATTATTTTATCTATTATTCTACATTTTCATCTTTTCTAAAGGTTTCAATTTGTGATTCCTCATTAATTTAAGTTATTTCTAATAATTATGGTTTAATTTATTGATTTTTTATTTATTCTAATTCTTATTATTATTATTGAATTTTTTCTTTAATTTCCTTTATTTTTTCTAAACCTTTAATTTCATTAGATTTGGCTTTTAAACTAAAAATTAATATTTAAGTTTTATTACTTAATGATTGGTTAAAGTTAAAATATAAGTTATTGTTTTTCTTTTTTTTTAGAAGTAATTGAACTATTATTAGTAGAATCTCTTTAAGAATATGTCATATTGTTTCTTAATTTAAAATTTGATAAGTTTATTACCTGATGATATTCATATAATTTTAGGATTATTGATAACGTTGTAATCTCATCATCAATCTTTAATTTTGTTTATAAGAATGTGAGAATTCCTCTATTTTCAAGACTGGTTCTTATTTCATTAAGCGATCAGCAATTTAAATATTTTCATATTGTATTTATTGAGCTTGATTCTTGCGTAATGTTAAATTTAAATTGTGAGGATGATATAGATTTTCATCTTCATATTTAAAGTAATCTTATTACATTGGTCTATTGCATATTTCTGTTATTTTTTAATATAACTAGCTGTTACCCTTATTTATACGCTCTGATTATTCTATGAGAATAAATAAATGAAAGATACGATTTAAATCAAAACGTCTCCGTTGTTATCGAATGTTATTTCTTTTTTCTAAGGTTTCTAAATGTTATACTCTTTATTAAGATTAGGTTTTTTTGGTTTTGATTTCATTCAACTTTTTTAAATGAAGATCATATGATCTATTTATTATAAATAATTTACTTCTCTCTCTAAAATATTTAGTCTAATTTATAATTATAATTGTATTAATGATTAGATCTCATTAAATAAAATAAATAATATAATTAATAAGAATGTCACAACCGTCCGTAACTAAACAATCAATATAAAGTGGCAGGATGGTGTTACATCCATCTTTAAAGTTAGATAAATCAGCTGCTTTTTTCTAAAATACAAGAGTAAGTTCATGCTCTTATGTAAGAATGAAAAAAGGTAATCCTGAAGTAAGATATCATATAAATATTAATAGGCTGTTCCATTTTATGAAATTGCTAATAAAACACCAGCTGAACATGAAACTAAATCTACATATACAACTTCATCTTATGCGTATTAATTTATTGTCATAGAACAAGAGATGATTATAAAGTTAGACCTAATTTACATGTTGGATCTACCAATAAATTATTAGAACCTTATAATACAGGATCCTTTAGATCTAGATTACCTGAACCAGATGCACCAATTTTAACTAAAAATGCATCATAAATTGAATTAGGAGAAAGACAGTATATAACTATTATTAATCCTTTTAGTTTCAATGTAAAAAGACATTTCTTAAGCACTGCTCATAATGTTTATGGAAATTTTGGAAAATAAGGAAATATTACAAATCCAGGAATATTATCAGAAAAAACTAAATGGCACCATCATTTATAATAAAAATGATTATTTCCAAGATAATATATATATTATTATATCATTTATCCTTTATATTATCTTCATCATCATCTTTATTTGATTTTGGAATCATTGAATTCATTTTTATACTGTCTTTATTGAAAACTATATTTTTATCCTTACTCTCTACTTTCTATTATCTTGGTACATTCTCTTTTTATTATTTACCTTTTTTAATTATAAGATTATTTTGTAATTCTTGTTCTTATTTTTAATATTCCTTAATTAATTATTCAATCTTATCAGAATCATCATCATCATCTTATTCAATCTCTCTCTTATTTTTAGTTTTTGGATTCTATTTTTTATCTGTATCTTATTTTTAATCTTTATTAATTTTCTTAATTTATTTTGTTTACTTTTTTGTTTATGTTTCTTCTTCACCAAAATTAAAAATTGCTGTTTTCAATTTTTATCCTTTCTTATCCTTTTTACTATCTTATGGTAAATCTAATGAATTTGGGTTATACTTTTTATTTTCACTAGATTATTCTTCAGATGATTATTTATTATTTAATTTTGTTTATTTTTTTTGTTAACTCTATTTTTTTATTTTATTTTCAATCTATTACATTTATTAAACTTATTCCATATCCTTATATTCATCTGATTGTTCTGAATCTACAATTCTTTTTGATTACTTCCTTTTCCCATTTCTATTTGATTTTGTTGATTACTTTTTAATAGTAGTCTCAAAATCTGAATTAGAATTAGAATCTAATTCTGAATTAACACTTTCAATTGGTCTCTTTTTTTATTACTTTTTATTACTTTTTTATCCATTATTATTATTATTATCTTTATTATTATTATTATGTTAATTCTTTTTACTTTCTTAATGATTTTCATTAATATCCATGGGTATATTCATACTTCCAAAAACATCATCAAAATTTTAATCATAATTATTAAGGAATTCAGTCATAGATTTTTTAACTATTGGTTTCTTTTTAATTTGTTTAGCTTAAGAGTCTAATGCACTAAATAAAGATGTTTAAAATAATGACTAAGATTAAGCATTCAAAGATTTTCTTTAAGTTTCTTCTTATTCAGATTCAGAACAATCTTCAATATTGAACTTTTATTTTGACTATTTTGATTGAATCATTTATTATTTGGGTAATAATCATTTTTTATTATATATTACAATATTTTAAAGGATTTTAATTTAAATTGGATCAAAATAATTATAAATTAATGATATTAGAAAATCCTATCAAAATCAAATGGAAATAATATACATTAAAAAATATAGAGATTTATTAGGAATATCAAAGTATTAATGTCTAAAAGTATTACCACCTTAACCTACACTCCTATAAATTTTGATCATATCAACAAGTAAAGGTCAATATCATTAAAATAAAACAATTAAAACATCTTGTTAAGTTCAGATAGAAAATCATTACATACAAAAATATATACTGCATGTGAAATGAACTCAATTATTAATCATGCAAAAATATGTGGATTATTGAACAATAATCAAACTTAGAATTCTTAAAATAAATTAAACCAAAGTTTGTTAGAATAAAATAGAAAATATTTTTAGGATGTCAGAAATTTAGAAAATAGTTGGAATTACAAAAAAATAAGATAAGAAGAATAAAATAGGTAGTTTAATTCAATTCCTATGGAAAAACATTATTAATTAAGATTAACCTAAAAAAAGACCGATTTAAACATACAACAATTAATTTAAGAATAACGTACTCTATTTCTAACCAGCAACACTTAACAAAATAATGAATTACTATTTTCTAGCAGTCAAGAATGAATACTATGAATAAAATTGTTTATATTTTAATATAAATATCTCTATTCATTTTAATCACTTCTTTTCATAAGCAAAATTAGAATGAAATTCATAAATATTAAAATTTGGAATTATAAAATTAAAATGACCAACAGGAAAACTAACCTTTCTTCAATAACTAAGAACATATTCAATAAGGATTATGATTAAGAAATTTTATTCTCATCTCCATTGAAATCAGTTGATAAATCTAAGTCCAAATTCTTATCAAATTATTCCCCAATGAAGCTAGACAGTATTGACAATTTAATGGAAACTTAAAATACTTTAAGAACTAATAGACCATCTGAATTTAATCTGAAAAAAATGTTATCTAAAATGGATATTGTTGAGACTATTTCAGAAATTCCATAATAACATAAAAGCTCTCGATTCCGTAGAAATGAATCTAAACCAGGTTTGAAAATAGAAGTTAAAAACGATGTAGATGAATTCTTTAATAACAATACACCAGTTAATACTTAATTAAAAGAAAATAAAGAAATTAAGCAATATTAATTAATAACATTTACTGATTATGTTGAAAAAATCTATGGTAAAGATTGGTTTACAGCACCATAAAGAAGATTTAGAAGATAAACTTCAATCTAAGAATTTTTTGATATTATCGAATGAATTCTAAATTAAAGTTGCTTATATTTTATTTTGATTTTATATATCTTAATACATTTTTAATAATGAGAAATAAAATTTATATAATTAAATGAAGAAGTATTCATCTTAGAGATTGCTATTGACAAATGAAGAATTATTACGTATTTAAATTCTAGCTAAAAACTCTTTTCGACCAGCATCCAAATAAAGAATAAAAGAGAAACCACAAAATGAAACATATTAATTCAAACCTGAAGTATAGAATAAATTGATTTTAGATTAACAAATAATCTGTAAATCTATAAAGATCTATAAATGATTTATTCAGATGGAATTTAAATAGATAAATGAAGAGATAATAGATATATGATGATGAAGTATTAAATTTTGATTAATTTATAGTCAAGAGAACTATTTAACAATGCAAATAGATTAACTCATGAACTTACTAACACTTCTGTTTTTGATAGATTATATTAAGTACGAAAAAACAGTGAAAATATTATATGTAATCTGAAATTTCAATATAATTAGAACAATCTAAAAGAAATACTAGCAATTTTGGACCTTATTATACTAAAAATATGACTAGTTCCATGTATTAAGAATATCAACGTTAATAATAGTTAGAAGTATCATAATTCAAATCTAAAACTAATGCCACTGATAGTAAATATGAATTATCACATTAATAAACTCCTAATCCTAATTTTCTTGATTCTGATTAATTACCTATTGCTGTAAATGATGTAATCTCTTATTCTTGATATTCTCTTTAGTAAATTAAAGTTTCAATACCTGTTCATCAATATGTAGATATAACTGAATAATTGAGTAATTCTATGAATGAACCTGATTCTCCTGCTAAATCCCCTTTACATTAGAAAGATATCGAAGTCATGGTTGAAAGGTATTAATCTAATTTACTAGTAAATAGATTGAATAATTGGTAAGCTAAAAAACAACAATAAGAACAATAAGGATAATAAGAAGATTTAAATCTTAAATCTTAAATCAAACCAAATTTTATTAATCAAAACCGATAACCATCTTTCGGAACTTCGTAATCTCAATCCAAATCTTATTCGACTATGTTCCTAAATAATAATAATTGATATTAAATTTTAGATATTTTTATATTATTATACTTGTTATTATTATTTTCAATCTCAAATTCTTTTTATTATTTTACTTATATAAATTTCTTCTGCATTCATTTATTGATTCAATCCAAAAGAATTTTTTTAATTTTATTCAGACACTTTGCTTACTCTTTATTCCTCATATCTAATTTCATTTTAAATAATTATTCAACATAAATTTAAATAAAATCGTTTTTAAAATTACTCATTAGGATTTTCATAAATTCTTACAATCAAATAATCATTTTAATAGAAATAATTATTTCAGTTTTGCATTAATATTTTTCTCATCTTTTTAAATCTAAGAAATTCAATCTCATCAAGAATATTTTTTTATTTTCATAAATAATAAGTAAAATGAATCATCAATGAAATTATTTAAACTCTTAAAACTGTTGAAAACTATTAACTACAATTTTATTTTCCATTCAGATTAACTTATTCTGTTTCATTGATGGTAATTAAAATGAAAAGAAGTTAATATTTGATGCTTGTTTATTAAATCTATGATTTACATTAATTGATTATACTAATTAGCCTTATTAAGTATAAATTAATTTCTATGACTTAGTTACAAATAAACTTCAATTCTTGTATGAAATTTGTAACATTTCTAACCTTAAATTATTTCTATCTTTTGTTTTTCGCAAGTGTGATTAATTATACATTAAAAAAATTTACAAATTTATCAAAAATATATCTAAAAATTATGATAATATTTCATAATTTAATTAGAATTCAGTAAAACTATGTGATTATTTTTTTTCATTGTTAGAATGATGCATAATATTTCACTTTTTCAAATACAAGTATAAGTAAAAAGAATAATAATTATATGATGTATTTATAATAAATAAGATCGTATATTTCTATGATTATTTTCATTTTACCATAAAAATTGGTTTTACATATATGATCATTTTTATTATAATAATATGCATTAATTTAAATTATTAACAAAATTTAAATAGTTTTTTTATTAAAATTACTTGTTGATCAATTATTTGTATAAATTTTGTTTCTTTTTAAAAATATAAATAATTCAATTTATTAATTTTAAAAGAGATGTGTAATTTCAATTAATTTCAATAAGTTTTAATCATTCATCAGAAGAAGGAGATTTAAAAGATCTAAAGAATATGAATAAGTGATTTTATATATATTTCTCCCTTTAAAGGGTATAATCAATCAATCAATCAATCATTCATCTAAAATTTAAATGCAACATTTTGTAAAATAAAAATGTATATACCATTCAGATGAAGGATCATTTTTAAGACTTTCTGGAAACCAACTTTCCACTTTATCATTTTAATTACCACTTCGAGATCTCTCTTTAATGAGATCTTTTTACTAAAAAATTTAATAAATTTTGTATTACAATAATTAAATTACCTATAACACATTATATCCTTTATTAAGTCATATCTAATAAAATTTATAGTATTTCTTTTCCTTATAAAAAAATTGGTTAATTAACTTAATATTAACATCCATAGAATGAAAAATATGTACTCGAATTTTGCATATTTCGAACACCTATATTCAAAACTCCAAAAGGATGCTGGAATATTAATTTCAATTTAAATTCAATAATATCATTAATCTGAATTTTTGATTAACTTATAAAATCTGCATATCCTTATCCTTCTTCAGTAATTATTTTTCCATCCTAGGATTATTTTACATTTTTCAACTTTGAATCAAGTTAGAAGTCTTTCAAAAATATTTTATTCAAATCTACTAATGATTCATTTTTTACCTATTTAAGAATTAGGTTTTTATGATTTTTGAATCATTTATAATATTAAATATATATATTTTTATTGTTTAATTATGAAAGAAATAATCCTTTCATTTGGAATTACAACTACGAGCTATCAAAATAAATAGTTAAAAAAAAAAAGAGTATTATATCAATTGAAAACATTGAAAAATATAATATAAAATAAATTAATGAATGAATTCTATTTAATCAATATGTAATATGGGTAGATTATAAATTGGATAAGACTAATATTCATGTATAAATAGGAAAGATAAAAAATATTATAAAGACTTTATCTAAATATATTTGAATGATTGTAACATATAATAATTAATTTACAATTAAATAACATTATTTGATAAAAAAATAGGAAGATATTTAAATTTATAATCCAATACAATGTGAAATTATTAAAGACAATAGAATATAAAATAAATTAGAAAATTATAAATGTAATAAAAAGAATAGCTTATAATATTTTCCTATAATTAGTTTTTCATAGATTTCAAATAGATAAGGCTATAATAATTTTAATACTACATTTGATTTTTACAAAATTCAATTAATTTATCTCTTAGAAATGGAATCATATAAAATTTTGTTATTTACCAAACGTATTAAAACCTTGAACAAATTTCTGACTAAATTTAATATCTCGACAATTGAAATAATTATATTGAACATTGATTTTGTTATAAGATAATAAATAAAATTATCAAAATCTTTTTGAGAATTGAATTTTTCTTTATCAAATTTATTTGTAGATATACTTTTATGGAGTAAATTTATTTGTCATGACATATATTTTAAAAGAATTGAAAAATATATCTATAATTTATATTAATTAATATATTTTGAAAAAACATATATTAATAAATGTTACTCACTCTCAAATATTTGAATAAGGTCAAATAAATAAATTTAGATAAACGAGTAAATGTGTAATCTTTGCAGATACTTTTGGTTTAATTATTTGGTATAAAAAGCAGAATAATAGGATTAATTGATTAAGACGGTATGAATAATTGTTAATTTTTCAAGGTAACTATTTTGATTTATCATAATTTATTTAATAATTGTGTTATACGAGATGCAATGTGTACACTATTGCAAGTGAAGAAAATTAAAATTAAAATGATAGCAAATTATTATAAACATCTTTAAAATATAGTTAGATGTCAGATTACAACAACAAATTATAATTTATTGATTTCATATATGATTTGGAGGAATTTCAGTAGATTTTAGGAGGAGATTAATATACTTGTATTTACTTGATTGATGAAAAAGATTATTAAGGGTTAGATTTTTTATGTGCTTTAGAACCCTTAATTAATAATTTCAATAATTGGGTTAACTTTTACTATTCATTTAGCAATAGATTATAAGATTAATTAAGAGATCATGAATTTTATCATAAATTTTTATGGATATATAAAGGATCTAAGAAAATAGTTTCAATTTAATTGAACAATGATAAAAAAATGAGATAAATGGATGAAATTATTCACAAACTTGTATAAACTTAATTATAAGGGACAAGTACAACAAATATTAAAAAATAATCTTAAATATCTTCTTAATAATCTCCTGATAAAAGAAGAAGTAAATCTATTAGAAAATTGGTTGAAGAATCTTAGATATCTAATAATAATTCTTTATATTTGAATTAGAATGTTGGTGCTTCAAAATTAATTACTAGAGTATAAGCAAAACTTATTTAAAGAGTTCCTTCTAGAGGTAGTGAAAATTTTGAGGATTATAGATATTAATAATCACATTAATAATAATAATAATAATAATAATAATAATAATAATAATAATAATAATAATAATAATAATAATAAAGTAATATATATCATAATGAGTCCATTATTAGTTAATAAGATTTATTATTTGGAGTTGTAGGTGATTTAGAGGAAAAGGAAATATTAGATGTTACTATGGCTAGATTAGTTAAGCGTTTGTTAATAGAAGAAAATAAAGAAGTTATTCAAGTTTTATAATATTATTTGTAAAATAGTATAAATATTCAATAATTATGTGAAAAATTGAATAAAATTATTGAAAATTGTACTTACTAAGAGAGACCTACATCTCCTTTTTAAACTCTCAAATAAGCTAAACGTTAAGCTAAACCATAGTAATTAATAAACAATAATTCAGAAGATTCAAATAGATCTATACAATAAGAATCATCTAAAAATAATTAAGTATAACGATTAGAGGATATTAAAAATAAAGTTATTGAAACTAATAATTACACTTATACTTCTGAATAATTTGGAATGATCAATGTATTATGGAATTAATAAGATAAAGTATTATTATAATTATGTACAGACATTTATAATAAAATACTAAAAGGAGAATCAAATTCTCTCAAACCATTATAAATTTATTTAGATTCTAAATTTAATGAATTATTGTAGTCTCATTTCAAATAATCTGAAATCAATATGATTCATGACTATAAAAATAGTCATTCTGGATCTATATATGCTGTTTTGTAACATTTTAGATATTAAAGTAATATAGAATTATTTATAAATGATCTAAAGAAAGCAATCAATTCTATAAATAGCTAAAATCTAAATCTTAATTAACATGAAAAATAACAAACCTAAGTTTCTAAAGAAATCAATTTATTTAAATAATTACCACAAGCACCATCTCCTTAAAGTGTTTTAATGCCAAATTTTTAATTACAAGATAATTTATAAACATAGACTAATTAATCCTAAACATAGTTAGCAAAGTAGTATGAAAAGAAATAATAGTAATAGTAATAATAATAATAATAATAATAATAATAATAATAGTAGTAGTAATAATAATAATAATAATAATAATAATAATAATAGTAGTAATAGTATTAATAATAATAATAGTAGTAATAGTATTAATAATAACAAATAAAGAATATGCATTAGACATAACCTATTATTTACCAAAAAGATTAAAATTCAGAGGTACAATAAACAATTCAAGGATTGGCATAGGAAATTAAATAGCCAGTTTACTAAAAAAATGATATCTTGAGTACATCAGAGTAAATTTTTGCGTAAAAGAGAATTAGTGCATCAGAAGTTGTTGCTAAAGATATTATTTTCAATGAAGAAAACTTTATGTAAACAAAAAAAGAAAAAAGGAAAGCAAATTTAGAAAAAATTGATAAATTTTATTCAATATAAGAAGAAAAGGAATTCTAGTAAGTATTTTAAGATATGCTTTGGGATATGGATTTAGATGAGCCAAATGTTAGATAAGCTGAATTGTTGTTTTCAGAATATAATTAATAACTTTTTGAGATTGTTTAAGGTTGGTAATCTTCAAGAATTATCAATGTTACAAGAACTAAGCTTATGTAATTTTAAATAATATGAATAGAAAATTATTATCTGAATAATAAATAAAAAAGGAAGACTACAGAAAAATAAAGATGTATAATTTATTTATGAATTAAGTGAGATAATTTACATTATAAAATCATCTTTAAGACAATGAAAAAAATTTTTTACTAAAAATGTTTATGGATAATGATTTATAAGTTTTAGGAACATTTGAAACATATTTACAAAATTAAGATGCAGAAGATATGTTAGAAAATTTGAAATTGATAATAAAACAATATTCTAAGTTCACAAATGTAAATAAAAATATATATAAAGATAAATTCTCCTAATACAGAGTTAGATAAATAATCAATTATAGAACCTAAAAAGAATTAATTAAGTGCTAAGGAAATATTATTATAAATAAAAAAATATTTTTCAGCAGAAGAGAAGAATAGATTAGAGAATATGGCAAATGAATAGAGAGATACAAAAATAGTTGAATTATTTTAGGAATATTAATAAGATTAAGATTTAAATGGTTTTATTTCAGCTGTTAAGAAGTTAAGCTAATAAGATTAGATTAAAAAATAGTTTGAAGATTTGTTAAAAAAATTGTAAAAGGAAGGACAATTAAAAATAGATGATTATATGTTATACGTAATAAATTAGAGAATAAATGAATAAAGAATAAAAGGTGTTTTTGAATTATATCTCTTTAACAAAAATATAGAGGATTTTGTTGAAAGTATAAAAAGCATTTCTAAATTGTTGTAATAAGGTAATATAAATAAATTTATAATATAGAGTTAATTCTTTAAACTTTGAATTAGTTTGAAAGAGAAAAGTTATTAGATGAAAGAAAATTATCAATATTAAGAGAAAAAGCGTATGATTATCACAAGGATTATCAAAAGTTATTAGGAGCATTTTCGCTTTATTTTGAATAAGCATAGACAGATTAAGAGGAAGCTAAAAAAGAGATTTTAGAAACTTTAAATCTATTTAATTGATTAATGAACAATATATTATGTTTATTATAAATTAGAGGATAATATTTATTAATTAAATATGTTTTCGACAGTATCAGTTTCTGTATAAGAATTTAGAGGGATTCGAACAGCTTCTACAACTGGAACTTCAAGTTATAGGGATTTTTAAAGATTACCAGCAACTAAAACTAATTATAAAAGGCAATATTTAAAAGGAGCATCAAATCGTGTAAAATCATTAAAAGAAGAATCTCATTTTGTTTAATTATGTAGTGACAGAAAATAAAATGAGAAGATATTTAAATTTAACAGATAAGACTAACTATTAAATTATAGAAATCTTCATTTAAATAAATTACAACCAATATCAAATCAAGAACAAATTCTCGAAAATTAATAACAATAAGAATAATATAATAAATCATAGATAATATCTCCAAATAATAATTTAAGAAGCTCTGCACTTTAATTAATTACTGATGAAAAGAANAGATAAATTCTCCTAATACAGAGTTAGATAAATAATCAATTATAGAACCTAAAAAGAATTAATTAAGTGCTAAGGAAATATTATTATAAATAAAAAAATATTTTTCAGCAGAAGAGAAGAATAGATTAGAGAATATGGCAAATGAATAGAGAGATACAAAAATAGTTGAATTATTTTAGGAATATTAATAAGATTAAGATTTAAATGGTTTTATTTCAGCTGTTAAGAAGTTAAGCTAATAAGATTAGATTAAAAAATAGTTTGAAGATTTGTTAAAAAAATTGTAAAAGGAAGGACAATTAAAAATAGATGATTATATGTTATACGTAATAAATTAGAGAATAAATGAATAAAGAATAAAAGGTGTTTTTGAATTATATCTCTTTAACAAAAATATAGAGGATTTTGTTGAAAGTATAAAAAGCATTTCTAAATTGTTGTAATAAGGTAATATAAATAAATTTATAATATAGAGTTAATTCTTTAAACTTTGAATTAGTTTGAAAGAGAAAAGTTATTAGATGAAAGAAAATTATCAATATTAAGAGAAAAAGCGTATGATTATCACAAGGATTATCAAAAGTTATTAGGAGCATTTTCGCTTTATTTTGAATAAGCATAGACAGATTAAGAGGAAGCTAAAAAAGAGATTTTAGAAACTTTAAATCTATTTAATTGATTAATGAACAATATATTATGTTTATTATAAATTAGAGGATAATATTTATTAATTAAATATGTTTTCGACAGTATCAGTTTCTGTATAAGAATTTAGAGGGATTCGAACAGCTTCTACAACTGGAACTTCAAGTTATAGGGATTTTTAAAGATTACCAGCAACTAAAACTAATTATAAAAGGCAATATTTAAAAGGAGCATCAAATCGTGTAAAATCATTAAAAGAAGAATCTCATTTTGTTTAATTATGTAGTGACAGAAAATAAAATGAGAAGATATTTAAATTTAACAGATAAGACTAACTATTAAATTATAGAAATCTTCATTTAAATAAATTACAACCAATATCAAATCAAGAACAAATTCTCGAAAATTAATAACAATAAGAATAATATAATAAATCATAGATAATATCTCCAAATAATAATTTAAGAAGCTCTGCACTTTAATTAATTACTGATGAAAAGAATTAACTTATAGAACTAATTTACAATTCGTAATCAGTGATAAAATAATAAAAGAAGTCATATTCTAATTAATAAAAAACTGAAGGTTTTCAAAATGGTAAAATACCTACTTAAATAACAGTATAATCACCTAAAGCTTTAAAAAATCAACCTTAAATTTTGGGTTAATTAATAATTCCAACTAAAAATAAAAGTGATCTTTTTGTAAAAAGTACATAATTTACCTCTTATGGTTCTCTAAAAATAACAACATAAGATGAAAGATAAGGTATTCCTCCTAAACCAAAGATTCCAACTTCTTTGGATGGTGCAAAGAAATATATTAAATAATTTATTTGAATTAAGTAATATTTATGTTAATTCTCTTATTAAATAATTATTAATTTATAGAATCAACAACAAAAATTGGATTTTGCTTGTTAGCTTGATTATTCCAGTTTAATATTTTATACTTTTTCTTCTAATGACATAATATCTTTAATTTATTTTGAAATGCATTAGAAAGAATCAATAATGTTTATACCTTCTTTTGCAGAAGTCTCAAAAAATTTAATGCCATAAGAATCTGCTAAATTTTTACCTTATTCAAATTAAACTGCTCTATCATTAAGATCTGATTTATTAGCAACTAATAAAATAATTACACTTTCTGATGCATTTTACTTTATTTAATTCATCCAATTTTAAATGTTTTGAAAACTTTCAAGATTATTTACAGCATATACTAAAATAATGCCCATAGCACCTTTATAATATGTTGATGTAATTGTTCTAAATCTCTCTTATCCTGCAGTATCCCAAATTTATAGTCTCATTAGTTTTCCTTCAACTTCTAAATCACGAAATTTGAAATCTATGCCTGTTCTAAATTTAAATTTATTAATCTACCAATTGTTGAAACAAAACTAGGAGTATATTAATTTTCACAAAATCTTTTTAAAATGTTTGTTTTCCCAACAGCAGAATCACCAATTATCAGTAATTTTATAATTGGTTTATCACATGTATTCATTATTATTTAATAAATAATTTCAATAATAACAAATATTTATTTTTATTCATTTACTTTAATCTAATATACTTTAAGCTTAAAAATGAATTATTTCATTTAACTTAATATTTAATTTTTCAATATAAGGATGTTTATTTATTATTAATGCAGTTAATATGTAGTTATGAATTATTTCTATATTTATTAATTGAATTGAAATATAATGAATTAATTATGACTACTATGCCATTTGAATGAAATGTTTCTAAATAAAAAAAGATATTTTATTTTACATCTAATTTTTTTTTAAATCATCTTATGCTTCCTTTATTATATGCCCCATCATATATGAATTATCCATAACTCAATCTTTAATAGTTCTATATGCTTCCAAATACCACTACAACGTATGCATTACAAAATCCTAATAAAGAAACTTGTGATTAAGCGTGTTAATTTCCAGAGCCTTGCTTATTAGAATCATAACTTCAAAGTAACACTATGAAATTCGAAGAATAAGCTGAATAAGAATTGACACTTCTACTCAAATACTTATCCAAGCATATTTCCTTATTAAAAGACAGTATTTTTGATGAGTTTGTGTAAGAAAATTTAAAAGTATTTCATTGTAAATATTTCTTAGACTTTGTCCTCTTTGTAGAAAGACCTTCCAAACATGATTAAAAAACGATATATCTTAGTCAATAAGACAAAAGAAGAAATGACAAAATTTATCATCAGAAGATGCTTTCTATTTATAAAATCTCAAATAGACTATGAAGAAAAGGAAGGAGTACCAGCTGAAGAGAGGGATAGAATTTTTTATAACTCTTTCTTCTCAGATGATAAGGAATTCATGAAATCTCTTCATTTGGAATCTATTGATGATATGATCCCATTTAGAAAAGATTCTAAGATGAAAACCATGAATGATAACTATTTAAAAAGATTATTTGAATCACAAAGATTCTCCAAATATTATTCTTTATTTCTGAGTATTTATTTTTATAATTATAAAGGTCAATTCAAAGATATTTGTTTAAATGAAAACGAAGAAAAAATAGAAAATATGACTAAATAATTGATCAAAATTATTATGACCAGAGATTATGGAGTATTATTTTATAAAAAACTTTTAAATAGAAAATCAAAACTTATAGGAGATTCCCTTGGAAGAATCATGAATTAATTAAATGTCAAGAAAGAGCCAAAGAATTATATTGCAAATATTCTAACTCTCATAATCAAAGTATTTGTTCATTCAAATTAAATTAGAAATGAAAAAAAAATGTCTATCAAAATGTGATTCGCATACATCTGATATTTTGGAAAAGTACTCTGAATCTTTAAGTTGATATTGCTATCAATAAAATAATTTTATATTTTTAAATATTTTCTTTTGCACCTTCTTCAAATGCTTTTCTAATTTTATATTCATTCCATATCACTCAAAGATTTATTAGTATAATCAAATTAAGATACTTTATAAAACAATAAATTATATTAAGTATCTATCTTTAATAGTTGAAAAATGAGTATATTCAGTAAATAATCATTTTCTTTTTATAATAAATGAATTTGAGTATTATTTTAATCCAAAATTTATAATTTTTGTTGGATGAAAGTTTTTCATAATTTAATCCAACTTGAGACAAAATTTTAAATATTATTTAAGGATTTACGAATCTAAAGCATTTTTATAATTGTTTGTATTCTTTTTTTATTAATTTTCTTAAATATATCAATAGTACTTTATAGATAAATTTTTTCTGAAAACGAAGAATTAGTCATTAAGATAAAATATTTTATATTCCAATAAACGTTAAAAAAATAATTAATACAATAAAGAAACAATCATAAATCTAATATTTGAACAGTAGTTCTAACTGTGTGAATATTGAGAAATTTTAAATAAATCTATCCTCTTTCTTACGATAAAAAGAAGGAGGAAGATAACTTCAAAAAAACACAAGAATGAAGAAAGAGGAAAACATTTATAATAAAACTCTTAAAATGAGAATCAAAATAAAAGTTATGTATCTTTTATGCATTTCTAAGATTTTGTTTATAAACTTTAGTTTTACATTCTAGTATTCATTTTTAAAGTTAAATGAATTAACTAACATATTAAAAAATTGTAATTTTGAGAGAGACCTAATTGATACATTTCAGATATTAAGATATTTTTAAGAATAAAAAGGTAATTTATTAAATGAACAAAAGAGAATTATTGATTAAAAGTTATTCATTGTATAGAAGTATAAAAAAAGAAGCAGGCTTATTTAGATAATCAAAGTATATAGTAAATAACTAATAATTTAAGACGAATCAGATATTTCTTAAAATTTGTTGAAATATTTGTTTAGCATTTGAAAAAAAGTTAAGATGTATTTATTTTTGGAGAAGGTTTTTATAAATTAATGAAGAAAGTTGATTGAATGTTAAATATCTATTTAATTTATTTTTTTTGAATAAAAACAATAATAAATTAAATGTTTAAAAATTTATTAAGAATAGGAGTCAGTCTTTCATTATTTAATTCAACCTATGTTTTATGTAAGTAAATAAAGGATGAAAAATTGCCTCATTATCATTTTCTTAATGACTAAGATTTAAATAAATTATTAAAGAAACATCAGAACTTATCAATAATTGATAGAACATACACTGAACATATATTATCTATAATAAGAGATGTAGAGACTGATACAGTGGTAATGTGATAAATAAAGGTTAGGAATTCCGAAAAAGTTCAGATCGATTAATTAGAATACTAATTGAATAGGCAATATCTTAAATTGAAAAGAAAAAACATGTGAAATAATCGCCTTTAGGATATTATGATGCTCATGAAGTAAAATTTGAAGATGAAGAGTAAAATATATACAATTATTAGAATATGTTTTGTAAGTATTTTAAGATCAGGGAATGCTTTTTTATTTGAAGGGTTAAAAGCAGTATCAGGAGCATCAATAGGATAAATTTTGATATAAAGAAATGAAGATACAGCTTTGCCTTCATATTTATTTTAGAAGCTACCATCAAATATAAAGGATTAATAAGTTATATTGATGGATCCAATGTTGGCTACAGGTAATAGTGCTACATTGGCATTAAGGATTTTAAAGAATTAAGGAGTTAAATAAGAAAATGTCACATTTTTAACTTTAGTAAGTTGTGAATAGGGAATAGATAAATTGTTTAGAGAATTTCCAAAAATTAAAATAATTACTGCATAAGTTGATCCAATATTATTAAAAGATTTTAATTATTTAGCACCTGGTATTGGAAATTTTGGAGATAGATATTTTGGAACAATCAAAAAAAGTCAATAATCTGTATAGCAATAATGATAGGAAAACAATTACATTATATCTTATTATTTAAATATATATTAATTAAAAAAAATATATATATATATCAAATAAATTATTCAAAGCTACTATTACTAATTTTATTGTATTTTATTATAAAATTTAAAAGCTGAGTTTTTTTTAAGTGGAGTTGTTTCAAATTTTAATTTGCTCAAACTTAAATTATCTTTAAATTAAGAATGTTAAATGAAGCTTTTATTTTCTGATTTGAGATTAGGTGTTTTTTTATTAGACTAATGCATGGCTTAATGTTTAGGTGTGAGTAAATTAAGTAATTTAGAAGGTGATTCAATTTGATGTTAGAAGTGATCATCATATTTCACTTCTAAACAGAGATTGCTAGGACTATTAGTTTCATTATTTTGATTATTGTTGTTGTTATTGTTATTATTATTATTAATATCATTTTAATTTGTTTAATGAGGATCAGATTTTTCTTTCAAGGGAGTCTTAAATTAATTAAGAGAAGGTAATTAATATTCATCACTATTATTATTTTATTCATAAATTCTACTTAAATTTTTAGAAACTTAATTGGCACTATCTTATTTGTATTTATGTAAATAATTATAATAAAAGGATGGTCTTTGTGATAAGAAATCTTTTATAACTGAAACAGTAAAAACATCTTAACACATGATCCAAAAGTTTTTAATCCATCTATCTACTTTTTCATCTTAATCATAACCATGAGCACCTACTTTTTCTTATATGTATTCATATAAATTATTTTAAATATCATCTACTTTATCTTCATTCCAGAAAATGGAGTCTGTAATTTTGGCGGTTTTTTTCAGCATTTTATTTTCCATATTATAACTTTCAATTCCATCTATTTTAATTTCATTCATCATTTTAGAAATATAAGAATTGACAGAATTAGGATTTAAATAATTTTATTATTTATTAGTTCTTCTTCTAGGAATATTATTATTAGGCGAATAAGATCTTGGAGTCATTTATCCATTTTATTAAGAGGATAGTAATTTTTATAATAACTATCTTTCAAGAGAAGTAAATGAATTCATTAATTCTGAATTAGACATTCCTATTAAAAAATAATTAAAAAAAAATACCTCCTCTTTTGCGAATATCCTTTAATCTATCTTCCATTTCTGGGATTCTTTTTTTCATAGCTGAATTCCAATGATTTTTAATGGAATTATCAGTTCTTCCAATTAATTATTTAGCCATTTCAGCCCATCTATTACCCATAACTCTATGTGATAAGAAGAGTATCCATTCTTCATAATCTCCCCAATGTGATTTTTTAATTTGGGGATTCAAATGATTATGCCATCTCTCTCTACATTATTTACCAATTCTTCCAGGTAAGTGTTCAGCAATGAAAGTCCACTTTTATGGTCCATGCATTTAGACTAATTTGATAAGTAAATTATCTTCTTATTCAGACCATGGTCTTTTCTTACCCTTAGACTATTAGATTAATAAAGGAGGATTACATGAAATAGAATATCTTCATCATCATCATAATCTCTCTCTTGAGCATATTTAGGTGTAACTGTTAAAGTGAAATTGGTTAAGCTCTTTTATTTGGTTGCTGCAATATCTTATAATATATTTTATTTCTTTTTATCTGTTGGCTCAATAATGTCACTATACTCATTTTTATTCCTCAACCTTCTTTTGATAATTGGAGGAGATATAGATAAATGATTTTATGATTTCACTCTCAATCTCTAACTTCTATACATATATATATATTAATTAAAATAATATTTTTTTGAATTTGAATTTCAAAATTAAATATATATATTATATGTCTCATTATAATAATAATAAAATAATAAAGAGTATATATAATCTATGAGAATAGATGCCCCAATATTGTGCTGTATAAATCTTTTGAATGCATTCATCATTAAACATGATCTATGATTACATATGATAGAACTTCACAGCTTTCTAATAGTTAATATATTCATCCTAATATAGAGAAATACAAGGACCATATCTTAAAATAGTATGGCAATATTAATTGACTTACAATAACCATTAAAACAATTCTAGAATTTTTAGATACTCTGGATCTCCTTCAGCCAAACTACAATATGAAAATCCACCAGCATTAAATCCACATTGACATTCTGAATATCCAAATAGTTTATTATCACTGTCTAATAAAATGCAATCATTATCAATTTCACATGGTTTACTTTTAGTTAGACTATGAGGACCGTTTTAACAAGTTCCATTATTAGGGTTTATATAACCAAAATAACATGCTCTTGGATTATCAGCTAAAATATTATTTTCAAGAGAATAATAATATGCACATCTACCCAAATTACATACACAATTATTAGTACATTAATAATCATTTGTACATGGTTATTCAAATTATACTTACTCTTTGCAATATGTATCACAATAATAACCGACATCACAATATTAATGTCCTCCACATTATTAATTTAATTTCAATCCCAAACATTTTCCACCTTAACAACTATTTGATAAACAATCACTATCTCCACTACAAGTTTCTCCTGGTAATATCTTTTCTTTTGCTGGTAAATCTGTACAATATACTGGTTTCTAATATAAAGCTTCCTCCCATAAACAAGTCTTATCATCAGCACATTTTTATAATTCGTGAACCTTACCTCGATATTCTGACACATTTACACATACATTATCTTAGTTCTCCTCTCCACATTTATATCTCTTTCCTCCACATTTAGTATTTGCAAATGCATATACCATAATGATCAAGTATAATATTAATAAAACTTCTTTTATCATTTTTATTAATTCTTTTTATATTCAATATGAGAAAAAATGAATTTATGAATGATGAAATCAGAAAATAATGGTTTGCTAATTGTAGATCTATTCAAGAATATGAAAGATTAGATAAACTTGGAGAAGGAACGTAATTCTTATTCAATCTATACAAAGTTATGGAACTGTCTATGCTGCAAAAGATAAAAAGAAAAATTAAGTTGTTGCCATCAAAAAAGTTAAAATTCATGATAGTAATGAAGGATTCCCTATTACTTGTTTAAGAGAAATTAAAATATTATAAAGATTATCTGCACATCCTAATGTTGTCAATTTATTAGTAATAATTTATTATTTATTTAAGGAAGTTGCTGTAGGACCTATCAAAGATAGTATTCATCTTGTATTTGAATATTGTGCAATAGATTTAGCTATTTTAGTAGATAATATGTTTATAGGTAAAATACATATTGATCTAAAGAAAATTATTCCTTTCGTGAAAATGAAATCAAATGCATTGTCCTTTAATTATTAAATGGTCTTGCTTATATCAATTCTAATTTCATTTTGCATAGAGATATTAAACTATCAAATCTCCTATTAACAAATGATGGAATTGTTAAAATTGCAGATTTTGGTCTTGCCAGAGAATATGGTAATTAAAATATATTAAATTAAGAAATTCCATAAAAAAAATACACTAATCCTGTTGTCACTCTTTGGTATAGAGCACCTGAACTTTTATGTTAGATGAATAATTATAATACTGCTATTGATATATGGTCAGTTGGTTGTGTTTTTGCAGAATTAATTAATAGAGGATTTCCTATTCTTTAAGTAACTTAACAATTCAAATCAATAGGGTAAATCTGAAGTTCATTAATTATAATTAATGTGTGAAATGTTAGGATATCCTTCAGCTACTATTTGGCCAGATTTACATAAAAATGGCAATAAATAGATTTTAAAAGAATTAGAAAAGTTTTAACATTGCAGACCAAATCTCTAAAATGTTATAAAGGATGCATCTCCATAAGCTCTAGAATTGATATCAAGAATGTTAACTTGGGATCCAGAAGTAAAATTCAATCTATAAAATAATAGAAACGCATTGGAATCATGGAGAGTCTATTACATTAATATTTCTATACTAATCCAAGACCTTCTATGCCAGAAGAATTATCTATTTTAAGACAATTAGATTAATTAAAAAAGAAAAATGCTGATCGTGCTGAAAAGAAAATTAAAATAAAATGATTAATTTTTGGTGATATTTCTTTATATTCTTCATACATTCTATTTCAAACTGGGGCAAATAACTTATCTTAAGATTTTACAAATTAATTTATTATGAATAATTGAAATGAAATTATTACCAAGAATAGCAATATTTTTATAATAGTTGAAAATGTCAATTATTAATACAAATTTATTAAGTTTGTATTAATTGTTTATTCTCTATGATATGATTCTTTTTAAAGCATTTAAATCCATCTAAAATCTGAATCTATCTCATTCAAATTCCTCTATGTTTATAATATATCATTCTTTGATGCATAATTTTTATCAATCCCCAAAATGTCAAAATCAAATTCAACTAACATTTTCATTTATCCATTATTTTTAAAACATATCCTATATTTTCCAGTGTAAAATGCTTTCAATTATTGTTCATTACTCTCAAAATCATATTAAATATTATAAGGATCAAAAAAAAATATCTAAACATCCTTTGGAATTCCTTCTAACACTAAATATTTGATTGTTATATTATCATCTTTCTTAGCATTCATATAAACACATCTAGGCTTCTTGTCTCTTAATTCAATTCCTAAACACTTTATTTATCCAATAAATATTGATGCTAAAATTAATATCAAATACATTATAAAAAATATTCATAGTATTGTAATACTTTATATTTTCGATGATTAATCAATTAACAAAAAATAGAACTCTTTTTGATTGTGAAATTTTTTTAGATTTAGAATATAATTATTTTATAAAAATATGGCTTAAGTATTTAATTCAAAGGTTAGCATTATCACCAAATCAGAAATCAGATATGAAGGTACAATTTATTAAATTAATCCTTAATAACAAACTATTGCATTGAAAGATGTACGCTCATTTGGAACTGAGGGAAGAAGACCTGGTATATTATTTTTAAATAAATTATTTAAGATCATGAAATACCCCCCAATTAATAAAGTTATGATATTTTAGTATTCAAAGCAGCTGAAATTAAAGGCTTTAAAACTTTAGAAGAAAATAAGCCTGAGGAAATCAAATTAGAGAATGTCAAATAAGAAAACCAATCTCAATAACCACAAATTTTCTAACCACCTTAAAATATTGAATAAATAGAGTAGTAATAAGATTCAAGAGCTTAATTGTAAAATAATTACCCATAAAATCAATAAACTAAAACAAATGGAACAAATCCTAGAGCTTTTAATTTTGAAGAAATGCTCCAAAAAGCAAATGAAATTGAAAAAATTAAAAAATAAGAGGTGAAACCTAAATATAATCCTACTTCGTTTTTTGATTCTCTTTCTACCAGTACTCAAAAATAAGAAAGAATAACATAATAAAGAAATCAAAATCAGATAGACACAGATACCTTTGGTAATTTTTATAAATAAAGATAAAATAATAATAACAATAATAACAATGGTTAAAGAAGAAATAATAATCATAACAATAATAATTATAATAATAAAAATAATTTTAATAATAAAAATAATAATAATTATAGAAGGAAAAATAATGATTAATAAAGAGTTATTTATGTAGAAAAACAATCTTTAGAATAATATTAATAATAGCCATAATAATAATAATAACAATAATAGCAATGAATATAAAATTTGTTATTATTTAAATAAAATATACAAATGCATACTAAACAGTCAATTATTAATAAATTCTTTCATATTTTAATCAATATATAATTTAAATAAATGGTAAAATATTGTCAAAGTTGCAATATTCAGAAAGCTTTTATGATGAGACCAAAGACTGGAAATCTAATTTGTTAAAATTGTTTTTTTAAAGCATTTGAGGATGAAATACATCATACAATAATATCAAATTAAATGTTTAAACCTGGTGAGAAGATTGCAATAGCTGCATCAGGAGGTAAAGATTCAACAGTTTTGGTTCATGTGATTACTTTATTAAATAAGAAATATAACTATGGATTACATTTATACTTATTATCAATTGATGAAGGAATAAAAGGATATAGAGATGATTCATTAGAAACAGTGAAATAAAATTAAATTACATATGAATTAGATTTAAAAATTTTATCATATAAAGAACTCTTTAATTGGTCAATGGATGAGGTTGTTGCATAAATAGGTCTTAATAATAATTGCACATATTGTGGTGTTTTTAGAAGATAAGCATTAGATAGAGGTGCAATTTAATTAGGAGTTGATAAGATTATTACAGGACATAATGCAGATGATATGGCAGAGACATTTTTAATGAATTTATTAAGAGGTGATATATTTAGATTACCAAAATCTACTGCTATAATAACTGGAGATGATGGAGATAATGGAATTGCTACATTACCTAGATGTAAACCTTTTAAATACACTTATGAAAAAGAGATAGTTATGTATGCTCATTATAAAAAACTCATTTATTTTAGTACTGAATGTACTTATTCTCCTAATGCATTTCGAGGACATGTTAGAGAATTAATTAAAAATTTAGAAGCTATTAGGTATCATTATTTTTTATCTATTTTATAGACCTAGTGCAGTTATTGATTTAATTCATTCTTGTGAATAATTAGATGCTCCTAATTAAAATTAAAAGTTACCACAAAAGTAATTATGTTAGAAATGCAATTTATTGTCATCTAATAAAATTTGTAAAGCATGTACATTACTTGAATCATTAAATTAAGGTAGAGCTAAATAAATCTTATAAATTTAAGAATGATTTTATATATATATATATAATTCTTTATAAAATATAAATTGAGATGAATGATCAAATTATTGATAAATAATGGAAGATTTATTATTAAAATAATATTAATTATGTTCAAATGGATCTCTTCTTAATATAAATAATCTAAATTTTTATAATAAAGTCAATATATATATCATTAATTTTAGAAAAGCTTTAATAGAAAATTGATCATATGGACTAATTTTAATTAGAAGAGCTATGCTACGAAAATACTTAATGTCATGATTGGTAGTGTTAGAAAAAACATCCTCGATGCTTTGCAGGAATATGTATTGAAGGCAGAATCATCGATGAAGAAAATGGAAAATGCGAAAAACCTGATTGCCAGCTAATTCATATGACAGATGATAGATTTAGTAATGAACCTAATACTGGATAAATTAATGGAATTTATAGGGATAACATTTGTAAGAATATATAAAATTGCAACAATAATAATTGTAAATTTCTACATCCTGTATGGGCAAAAGATTATTGTTTCGAGTAGTTTAAAACTAATAAATGTAAAAAAAAATGTTAAAATCATTCTAATTGGAATTAAATAAGGAAGAATGTTTATGAAAAATTTGATATTTAAGGGATGAATCCAGAAAATATTTGCCAAAAGCATAATTGCAAATGTGATAAACATTTACTAAGTGATGATTTCTGCATAGATTATTTTCGAGGAATTTGCCCTTTAATAGAATGTTCTAAAAAACATGTATTTTGGGAGGAATTAAAATTGAATAGAAAACTATAATTTGAGCAACCAAAATTAATACCATGCATAAAAACTAATGCTAAAAATCAAAAAAGTTTAATTGAAAATTAAAATAAAATAAATTTTATGCTAGATGAAGAAGAACTAAAACGTATGCATAAAGTCATTAAATAATAAAATATAATAGATATTATTTTTATAATGGATTGTACAAAAACAATGGATCCCTGGATTTAGTAATGTCATTCATAAATAGCTAATATAATCGAAAAATTTGAAATTTAAAGTAAACCTTATATTACTCGAATTGCATTTGTTGGATATAGAGATATTATAATTGAAAAACAGCAAAGTGTAATATTTTTAGATAGAAAAAGTCTGATTTTACAAGATTAGAATTTTAATTAAAACTTAAGTGGTAAATAAATTTTAGAGAAAAATCATGTAGTTTTTCATGATTTAACAGATAAAATCGATTCTGTTAAAGAATTTATAAAATAATAAAAGGCTTTTGGTGGGGGTGATGAAGCTGAAGATGTTTTTGCAGGTATAGAAAAGGCATCATAATTAAATCTATCTAAACATTAAGATAGTGTATTAATTACATTTTTATTTGCTGACTCTCCTTGTCATGGTAAATAATATCATGATCTTGATGATGATGATTTTATGGATGATGTTCCATTAGGTACTTTAGAAAATTTAATGATTAGGTATAGAAAATTAAAATTTAATAATTTTTTCTTTTGTTCTAGAATTACTAAAAAAACAGATAAAATGTTTTAAATTATGAAAACTGCCTTTCCTGAAATTTCAATTACTGATATTTAAAACCCAGAAGATTTTCCAAATTTAGTTGTTTTATCTTTAAATCATAGTTTTTCTAGAATTAGCAAAAGTCAATTATTTAAGACATTAGAAATTAAAGCATAATCTATTAAATCTAAGTTTATTGATTATAAGTGTCAAACCAAAGAAGAAAAATTAAAGTTTTGGGTTGATTTTACAAAAACTGTAGATTCATAACTTAGAATTAATGAAACTACAATTAAAATAAATCCCAATCCTGAAAAAATTTTAGACAATGAAGATGGAGTAAATTCATATATTTTTAAAGTATTTGATGTCATAAATAATCAAAATTTAGTTGCTAAAATACCTAAAAAAATAGTATTGGCATACAATGAATAAAAAGAAAAACTTTAAAGAGAAAATTCAGAATTACCAGTTTAATTATCTGATGAATTAATTTTAGAAGCCTAAAAGTTTGCTTAATAAAGATTTTAATCACAAACAATTGCAAAACAATTAGCATAAATTTATAGAGATAGAGTAAAAAATTAATAAGGAGCTCCTCCTATTTTTTATGTTTCACCTATGTTATATAAACTTTCTATACCATTTTATGGTTTAAATTATATTTATGCAGAAACATTCATTAATCTACCTAATATTAAATGGGAAAAATATTCAAACAATTCAAATTATATCAATCCATAATATTATTACTACTCTTCATTCAGTCATTTTACTTATGATGAAACAGATAGATTATTATTGATTACAGATTTATAAGGAAAATTCAATATTTTTAGTGATCCGTCTATTTAGACAACAAATCAATATAGCTAAAATTTAAATGAAGATAAGACAAATTTCAATAACGAGGGTATAGCCAACTTTTAGGGTGCTCATCAGAAATGTAGTATTATTTGCAAAGAATTGAAATTATAACAATTTAGTTAAACTGAATATGACTAGACTTTATGGGAACAAAATGAAACATAATTATTATCTGTTATATGTGAGACATGTGATGAATATCAAGAGATTAAATTAGAGGAATATTACACTGGATTTCATAAAAAATGTCCTTAATGTAAAGATCTTGAAAATGTATTACATCAAGTTCAATGTTTTTGTTGTAGGGAATTATTTTAAACTCCTATAAATTAATAAATGAGATTAGGTACAGTTGTAGAAAAATGCTCAAGTTGTAAAGTGAGTTGTTTATAACGAAATTTGGCCTGTGTGTATTGCAAAATTGATTGTAAATTAAAGGTATCAAATGAGAAAATAGATGAAAAAATGATTGGGTTATGTAGGGAAGGTAGAAAATATATATCATCTTTAAAATGCTTATCATGCAATTCAACATATAAATATGATTAATTCTTGGAAAATAATTAATATGAATAAGGGATTTATAAATGTAAAAGATGCATGAATTGAATATTCATTAAAATAATGATCATTATAATTCTTTTATCTTTATAAACTTCATATATTATAAATAACATTTTCTAATAATTTGAAAATTAAAATAATTGTAAAATAATCTTAAGATAACATAAATTAAGCTTGATATTTTGACCACTAAAGGAATAAATATTCTGAATACAAAATATTCATATAACCATAATTTAATACTAAATTTAACTTATAGAGTATAAAATTATAGCTTGTGATAAACATTTAAAGTTGATAGAATATTATTGAGATTCTAACTATATTAGTTATCTATAATTCTGGATAAATTTTTAATTGAATTATAGAAAATAGTGGAAGGATAAATGAATCATATATGTATTATTATAATATTATGTTATATATTATATAAATAAAATGTCTTATTCATAAAAAAACTTTGTAAATTAACCATTTTACTCTCCTGCAAAATTTGAGAATGATCAAAAAGATTTGATGATATCATAATTGAAAGCTGAAAACTTTGAATTAAAGTAAAATGATCGAGATTACTAAGAATTGGCTACACATTTGAAATCGTTAGAACATAGGTGATAAACATTTAACAGTAGATATAATATGTTGCATGAAGAAAAGATGAGAAATGAAGTTGAATATAGAAATAGAAGTGATTAAACATTAAAGACCATAGCTAATTTAAGAAATGAAATAGATAATTTGAAATCCTAGTTAACAGATAAACATATTGAAAATTAAGAAATAAAAGCAGAGAATTTAGCATTTAAAGAGATTACTGAACATAGATCTTAAGAGAATCAAAGAGTGAAAAATGATATGAGTTTATTGTAAGAAAATAATCGAAAATTATATGAAGAGAAGCTCAGATAAGAAACAGAGTTACAAGCAGCTAAAGATGAGAGAAAAAGGTACATTAGAGAATATTAATTTATAGATTATTGCATGATAGAGAAATATTGAATAATACTTATGAAGATGTATTAGATAAATTAAATGAAAAAGAAAAGTAATTTACACAATTATAGAATGAATTTGATAATCTTGAAAAGTAGAGTTTAATTTATAAAGCTGATGTAGAAAATGTATAAATATTAATTGTATTAGAAAGATTAATAATGAATTGAAATAAAAGAATGAAAACCTTAAGTATACTCGAATGCAATATTAAGAAGCTTAAAATTATATTTCATAATTGTAAAATGATTTGGAAGAATTGCATAAGCAAAAAGAAAGATTTAAATAAGAGAGTTTATTATATTAAAAAAATTATTAACAAGAGGCTGATACTTGTATGGAATTGAATGCTTAAGTGATTCAACTAGATCAAACAGTTAAACATTAAGAAAAAACAATAATTGATTAGAGGAATGAAATTGAGAGATTAAAATCTATACATATGGAATGTTTAGAGACTACTGAAGAATTAAATCATGAATTAGATTAAGTTAAAAGAATTAATGATTAATTAGATCATTAGCATAGAGATGTATTTATATGATACATTAATAGGTTATGGAAGAATTAGATAAGTTTTCTTTAATAGAAGAATAAGCTGCTTTGAGTAGAGCTAGTAAATATAAGGAATTAAAGACTAAATTAATTTTAGGAACTAAATAATTATAGTAGTTCTAATCTCCATTTAAAAGGTTTTCTACTAATAAAAAATCTTAGCTAAAATAGTATGATTTTTGAAAGTGATTAATTACTATAAATATTTTAATTTTTAACAGCTTTTGAATATGATTGAAATAAGAAGACCATTATCAGAAAAGAATTTAGCTAATAGATCAAGTAAAGAATTACAAAGACCAAATTCATCTAATTCATAATAAAAATAGAATTTATAGACTATGAAAAGTTCAATATAATTACAAAAACAAAATCAAAACTTTTATTCCAAATATTTTAGTACTAAAGATTAAAAAGAAAATATTGAAATTCGTTCAAATTTAGATAGAAATCCATCAACTAAATCAAAATAAACACCTTAAGATTATAAAAAATTGTAAGATAAACTTCTCTATTTGGAAAATAAAATCTCATCAATCAAATCTCATATAGATAATAGTTAAAGATAATCTAAAAATAGTATAGCATCAAAGTTTTTTTCATAAAACACCTAAAATAATTAAAATTCAACATCAGTTTAGAAATCTGTGTAAATTGATATTACAAATAGGGGTTAGAAAGAATAGAAAGAATAAAGAGAATTTACTCCTTAATAATAGAATAAATTAAAATCCAGTACTTTAGTTAATAATAATAATAATAATGAGTATAAAACTTCTATTGAAGGTACAATAATTAAGAAACCAAGTTTATCAACTTTTGTTACTTAAGTAAAAGCTCCCTTATCTGAAAATAAAACTAATTTTAAAAACTTAAAACCTGATTCAGCAAAGGCTGGTAATTCAATTAAAACAAATTTTAAAAGAAAAAATTCTCAAGAAAAAACAGTGGAATCTTCATTTTTATATTACATCTCTTCAATTATTAAAGGATATATGCAACCTGAAATAACAAGACCAATTGAATTAATTAGAGAACATTTGCTTTAAACTATGTAAGCATCCTTGTTCTAAAAGTCTGTTAAAATTGTAACAAATGTTGAAGATAAAAAAATTAATTTACCTAGTACAAATAAAAAAACAATAGTATTTGATTTAGATGAAACTCTAATTCATTGTAATGAATCAATACAAGTTCCAGGAGATGTAATTTTACCAATTAAATTTCCATCTGGAGAAATTATAGAGGTATTTTAAAAAATAATTTTAGGCTTCAATAAATATCAGACCATATGCTTAATAAGTTTTATAAACTCTTAATAAGCATTTTGAAATCATAGTATTTACTGCATCACATTCTTGTTATGCAAATGTAGTTATTGATTATTTAGACCCTAATAAAAATGTGATAGCTCATCGATTCTTCAGAGACAGCTGTATGCAAACTGAAGAAGGTGCTTATATAAAAGATTTAAGAGTAATTGGCAATAGATCTTTAAATGAAATGGTTCTAATTGATAATGCAGCATATTCTTTCTGTCTTTAACCATTAAATGGAATACCTATTATTAATTATTATGATAATAAAATGGATTAAGTATCTTATTATTATGAATATAGGAATTACTTTATCTGTAAAATTATTTGATGTCATTAAGAACAGTTAGAGATGTTAGATAATACAATAGTTAAAATCTTAAATTAGATAAATTTGCTCAATTTACCGATCCTATTGATTTACTGTAATCTCTTCATAAAGATTATATCCCTTGATTAATATCAAAATATATAATTTAATTAAAGTTCTATCTAAATCTTAAAACAAATATAGTTTGTTATTACTATGTAAATTGATGGTTAAAATCTCTTATTTTATATGCATTATTCAATAAATCTAAATAATTAAAAATACCTCATTTTGCTTATGTAAAGAAGATAAGATATGAAGGCTTATCCATAATTCAAAATACTAGTTAATTAAAATCCAAGAATCTATGAAACCTCCTAGATTTAGGGATGAATATAATACCTCAAAAAATAATAAAACTGTTCCTTAGAATATTTAGATCAATCTAAGGATAGGTTGTAATAAAAAACATTTAGCTAAAAGAATATAAAAAGTATAATTTGTATTAATTCATAGGGCGTTATAACTATAAAAAGGAAGCTGTAGTAATGCTATAAAACTTTATGAATAGATAATTTGTTTATAAGGATAAATAACTTTACTTAAATTATTTAAGAGACTCCTAAAATTAAGGATTAGCATAAATATTAAATAATGTAAAAGTGTTAACTTATTTATTGAAAAGACAACTACTAATTCAAAGAGTAATTGAATGAATAGAATCCTATTTTTATAAAATTGAAAAGAATAAGAAACATGTTGTTTCATTTACTCTATCTTACATATGATTTTATGGATTCTATTTTTGTATATTTTTTAAAAATTATATTAAAAGATTTTATTTAACAATGGTATGTATATTTCATCTATAATTCGAAAGCCAAAAGCCCCTAAAACTAATAAATCAAAGAAAATATCTAAAAAGATTGCTGATAGAAAGAAGAATCCTCTTTTTGTTAAAGAAGCTAAGAATTTTAGAATTGGAAATGATGTCCAACCAAAGCGTGATTTATCAAGATATGTGAGATGGCCTCGTTATATTCTACTTCATAGATAAAAAAAGATTTTATTATAAAGAATTAAAGTACCAGCAGCAATTCATTAATTTAGTAAGACACTTGATAAAAACTAAAGTAAATAAAATTATTCTAAAATAGGCTCTAAAGTTTATTCTTTATTGAAAAAATACTCTCCTGAAACAAAGACTGAAAAAAAACAAAGATTAATTAAGGCAGCAGAATAAAAAACTTAAAATTAAAAACCTGATACAAAAAAAGTAAATGTTCTTAAATTTGGATTAAATCATGTGACAACTTTAGTTGAAACAAAAAAAGCTAAATTAGTTCTAATTGCTTATGATGTTGATCCAATTGAATTAGTTGTTTGGTTACCATAATTATGCAGAAGGTAAGAAGTACCATTTGCATTTGTAAAAAGTAAAAATGTAATTTAATAATTTTCTTAGATAAAGCTAGATTGGGTAGTTTGGTTCATCAAAAAACAGCCACTTGTGTTGCATTAACTGAAATAAGAAAAGAAGATTAAGCTGAATTTGATAACTTAGTATAAATTTATATTATTAATTAAGGCTAGAGATTTAAGATAACATTATAATGAGAATCATGAATTATTGAGAACTATTGGAGGAGGTTAAGTAGGAATAAAGTCTAGACATTAATAAGAAGCATTGAAAAAGGCTTTAGAGTTAGAAGAACTCAAAAAAACAAGTTAATGATGATGATGTATATTATTAAAATATCGAAAATATTTGATAAATCAAAATCATTTTTATTTGATATTCCTTTTCACCTAAAAATCATTAAGATCTTCTGCAAAATCATCAAATCGACTCTCTTTAAAAAAATCTACTGGAATATTTAATTTTTGTTATTTCAAACAATCTTGAATAAATTAATTATTCAAAAAAGTCTAATCATATTGCTTAAAAAATTATTCCTCATTTGATTTTAAAGCTTTATCTCTTTTTAGGAATTGATTTTATAGCAAACCTTTCACTCCTATGTTCTTAAGAACATATCTTGACATTATCAATTGATATTATTTATTTTTACAAGAAAAATATTTAATATTTTTTAATAGAAATATTTTAGTTTTTTATTAAGATAATATATTAACTCATTATATTAATTCATATTATAATATATGTTTTTTCTTAAATGAAAAGTCTTATTTTTTCTTTTATTACCATTTCAATTCAAAATCGAAATAAAAAAAAGGTCCTTTTATAACCTTTTCATTTTCCTCCTCCTTCTATAAGAAATAAATTAATAGTTACATATTAAAAATGCTTATCTTTTTTCATCCATAATCCATGTTTAGTATTGTAAATCCATTAATTCTTAATTAATTCTCTCGCTGCCATTTATTATTCAGTTGGTTCTTTATGATAATAAAATACATAGAATAAAGTATCACTACTTAATTGACTGAAAACTGAATGAGGTAACATTTTGTATTTAGGTAACAAACTATTTAAATTCAATTTCTCTTTAAAAGTTGGAGGTTGATAATAATCATTTTTTTAAGGTCTATCGTTGTAACTAAAATCCATCATTTTAATTTTATATGCGGCAGAATTTTGATCAACTAATTAGGCTTATTGAGTTGCAGCTTTCTAATCAAATGGCTCAATCATTTATCTATTGAGTTAGAAGACTCTATCATTCCATGGATTTTGCACAGTTTTTGTTTGATACAACTATATAATTAGCTAAAAAAATTGATATTCCATTTACTTAATTAAATTCTTATTCATGTTCAGGATTATCTATATTTTAATACATGATATCCAAAAGTGAAATCAATTTTTACCATTTCTTTTCCTATAAATATATTATAAACATTTGTTACATCTATTACTAAATACAACATATCCTCACCCAATTATTTTATTTTATCAATTTGATTTTGAAGAGTTTTTAATTTGACTTATCTGTCTTGACCTCCTTAAGTTTTCCTTTTCTAAAATAAGAATATTATTATACTTTCTTAATATCTTGATTAATTTCTTGGGCTCTTTATTCAAGTGCATTAATTTGGTCCTTTAATAATTTTTGACGACTTTAAGTCGAGATGCCTGATTATTAAATCATTAATAAATATTATGAATATTTCAGAATTGTATTGATTGCACCTTTGTTTTGAATACTAATTTTGGAACAACAAGTTTCTCATATATAAATGTGATAGCAGCATTAATTATAGCAATAATACCTAATAAACTAGTCCATGATTCTGGCATAATATATTGATCATCAAAACTTTAAAAAATGAACTAAAATAATAATTATTATATAGTTTACTCCCATAATGTCATCAATATAATCGATTCTCATTAGAAGGAATATAATTGCAAGAATAAATAGAAAGATAGTACTTCCTATGAAATATAGATTGGTATAGAATGGTTTTCGGAAAGGTTTTCCATTTGAATAAGCCAAGGCAATCATCAAATATTGAAAATTGCCAAAAATAAACAAAGTTGTGTTTTCGAAACAAATCTTCATAGAATCATCATTAAGATCATCTTGATTTAATTATTCATTAGGGATAAACCATGATTATCCCAGTAATAATAGATAAACTGCTAATTGGAAGGCTAACTAAATTACAGTTTGTCCAATGACGGATCCCAATACAGAAAAACTAATTAATGAAGATCCAGGCACATATTTATTAATTTTTGCAGCCTAAACTAATCCCATAGTCATACTCAAAGGGAATATAGTAAATAGATCATTATAAAGATATTGATTATCAGTTAAATTTGATTATTTAAGATAAAGAATTGTAACTTGAATGAATTGGATCATAGAATAGAGTGCCATAAATTTGAAACAGCAAAATGAAGTAGTTAAGGCTGCTCTACCTTATGATAATAAAATAGGAACACATGAAATATCTTAGATTTAACTTGTAAATGGTGCAGCAATAGAGGCTTCTGCTTATGATAAAGAAATTCCTGCATCAGCAGTTTTCAAGGCTCCACAATCATTAGCACCATCACCGCAGAACCCTACTAAAGGTTATGATTTATGTTTCTATAATTATTAAATTAGATTGGCTTTCTCTTCTGGTCTCATTCTAGCATACACAATAGTTTTTTCAAGGATGTTATTAAGAGTTGCTTATGATCCAAATTTATTTAAATGCATAAATGCACCACCAGATATGGCCAATACATAATTCTCATGGTCTTTCCATGGTTGTTCTTCCATGAAATCTCCGTCAGTATAAATTTCACTAATATTATCAAGTTAGATGTTCACAGGAGGTGGATCTTCCAGCAAAGATTTATTTTTTACTAAATTTTTAGAGAATGATCTCTAATTTAAGTATTCAAAATCCTATTAAATATCTACATCTTTTTGCATTTCTTCAAGATTGTTAATGATTTTTTGTTATGGTTCCAAAGTATCTTCATTTAATTCATTTTAATTATATTCAAAATCCTTCCAAGATACATAATATTTTCCGTTTAATTTCTTTTCACTCAATTCTCCCAAATAGACTCTCTAATTTTCAATTAATCCACATTATCTAGCTACACTAATAGCAGTTAAAACATTATCCCCTGTAACCATAATAGATCTAATATGAGCATCTTTCAACTACTTAATAATTTTAGTTGTAATTGGTTTTAATTTGTTCTCCATAATAATAAATCCAATAAAGTTTAAATTCAATTCAACTTCATTTCTATCCATATCTATTTATGATATATATTTTTATGCCATTCCTAAAACTCTAAATCCATTTAGAGCATAGAAATCTAAAATCTAATGAAAATTGAATGGAATCGATTCATTATTACATAATTATCTTAATTTCTCAGGAGAACCTTTCATATAAACTTAATATTATTCATTTTCTTTAACAATTACTGACATTCTTTATAATTTAGATGAAAATTCAAATCTCTTTATAATTTCTACATTAATTTTATCATTATTTTTAATTCTTATAATTCCATCTTTTTCTTCAATTAATTCACAGTTTGTAGATTCAAACATTTTCAATTCTAAAGGATCCCCAACTAATTTTCCTTTTACTTATGATAATCCATGACAAGTAGCCATTCCTTTTATAAAATTCACATCAGTATTATTATCTATTTCTGTCACTATTTATGAAAATCTCTGATTCTATATTATTCTAATTCCATACATATCCAAACCTTCTTCTGTTAAAGTTCCTGTTTTATCAAAACACATAATTGTAACTTTACCGCTAATATTCACTTTTTAAGGTGATATACAAAATATTTTAGAACTCTTCAATCTTGCTAAAGCTATGCTTATACCTATTTATAAACATGTTGGCAATGCTGGTGGAACTGTAATTGTTATTAAATCTAAACCTTCATTTATGAATTCCCATGTTGATATTGAATCATCCATTAAATATTCAATCTTATTTGGAACTGTTATTATAAATCCTATTACTGCTAAAATAGCCATTATTCCTACAAATTTCATTGAATCAGCATAAAACTTAAATGAATTTTAAACTGGAAACATTATTGATCTAATTAATTATCCCTTCTAAGTATTAAAAGCAGTTTGAGTTACTAAAGCTATTACTTCAGATCCTTTTGTTTCCATACAAGTTGTTCCTGCGAATAAAGTAAATTATTTTCCTGCATCTTAAGGATCATAAATTTCTTTATTATTTGGAAGCTCTGTTTTTAAAACTGGTATTGATTCTCCTGTTAACATAGCTTCATTAAATATGACCTAACCATTTAATAAAATCGCATCACATGGCATTATCATTCCATCCTTTATTATCAATTTATCACCAGGTACTAAATTTATTGATTCTATTTCTTTAACCTAACCTTCATCTAATATTTAAACTGGAATGTTAAATTTTGATAATTATTATAAGCGATAGAAACTCTTTCTTTATTCATAAAGTGTTATAAATATTGAAATTAATGACGTGAGCAAAATTACTGTTGCATATCGCTAATATTATGCCCAAAACCACAATAAAACAGAACAAAACTACTTTTTCATTAACTTTTACTTAAAATATGTAAAATGGACTCAAGACTTCTTCAATTAAGGTTTTTACAATTCCTTTGTCTGGTATTTCTGTATTATTATATCCAAATATCTCCAGCTACTCATCCCGAATATTCGATTAAACTCTTATATCTTATTACATCATAGTCTGATATTTAGTTTCTATTGGATCGAAACCATATTCACTGTATGAGTATCTATATAATCTATACTCAATAAAAAGACTTCCATCTTTTTAACAATTCGATTTAACCAAGGTTTGAGATTTATCTATAAAGTATTAACATATACCCTTACCTTGTCCAATTATTAAAAAATGAGTCGCTGACTTAGGAACACATTTCTTTGCACGGAAAAATAAGAAAATTCTTAAGTCCCACCTTGTAACTAAATACAGTAAACCACAAGTGATTAAGGACAGAAATGCAAATAATACAGTTTTGAATACTGAAATGCGACAAGATATTATTTCTGATATGAGACCTTCTTATTGGATATTGATTGGATGCTTAAATTAAATCCTATAATTGTGATTTATAAATGGTTATTTCATTTAATTAAAAATGTTAAACTTAAAATAACTTTTAATTGCACTACATCTCATCACAATAATACTTTATTTTAATCGATTGCAATATTCAATCTAAGAGATATTACAACATTAGAGCATCTACTCTTATAAACTTGTAAATGATTATTCTGCTCAATCTATTAAACTTGTTTATTAATCTATTGGAATATCCTTGGCTTTTTACATGATTTTCACAGCCTCTTACATCATTCAATTAATAGTATTGTTTTTCAGAAGTAATAAAAACTTAAATCGATACATATATTATCACATTTATTTATTAATACTCCTTTATACTGTAGGCTAATTAGTATAAATTTATTATTACAATTTTCAAGAAGAATTGACTAAATTAACAGCTTATTAAAATGAGGAAAATAAATAGGATGCTATCAAAGATCTGCAAGAAGAAGGTCAACTTGCATAAACTATTTGGTAATTATATTTTATGTTTACTGTGATCATAATCGTTGTCTTAAAAATTACTTATTTGTATTTTGGATTGCACTAATATGCCTAGTTTATGGAAATCGAATTATGATATTTATATTTATTTTGAATGATTACAAATTATTTTACATCATTAATTCTATATATATTCTCTTCAAGATGTTTTTGTATAATTATAAAAATATAAAAAATCAATAAAACTATTTTAAATATGGATATAAATAATCATATTCATGTGAATAATTATATATGAGTCTATAAAAGAAACATACATTATTAAACTCATTAAAATATTATTTAATATTAAATATTTATTCAATCATTTATTTATCTCCAATCCTCACCTCTCCAACATGCTTCTACTTATTTAATAGTTCTAGGTACATCATTAAGTATTTCTGGACCATTGGCTGTCAATAATATATCATCCTCTAATCTGACTCCTCCAACATGCATAAATTCTTGTATTCTTTCTTTATTTAGAAATTTCATTTTATTAGGATCTTTGTAAGCTTCTTATAAGATAAATTCAATAAAATAGATTCCAGGTTCATTTGTAAATATCATTCCTACATCTAAATCTCTACGAAATTATAATTAAGACAATTCTAAATTATTAAAATTAAAAAATACCAGGCAATTTTGGAGGAGCACCCTTATTATAACCACCTACATCATGAGTTCTCAATCCCAACATATGGCCTAATCCATGTGGGAAAAATAATCTACAAATACTATTTTTTATAAGATCTTCCATTTATCCTTTAATCAATCCTGCATTAAATAAATGTTTAGTTATTGTTCTTTCAGCTAATAATTACATATCTCCCCAATTTACTCCTACTTTCAAAGAATTATGAACTTATTTTTAAGTATCAAGTACAGCATTATAAATTATAGCTTACTTCTATGTAAATCTTCCATCACTAGGAAAAGTCACAGTAATATCACTGCAATATCCATAAAATTTACCACCCATATCATTTAATATTAATTCTCTCTCCTGTATTGTTTTTTAATTCTCTTCATAATGCAAGACAGAACCATTTGTTCCTGATGCACAAATACATTCATAAGGTGTGAAACGACAACCATGATTGATAAATGTATGATATTAGTATAAAGCTTCCATTTAGTATTCTTTATTGCCTTTTCTAATATTCTTGATGACCAATTCATGAGCCTCACTACTAATTTTACAAATGTATCTCATAATATCTTATTCTTATTGAGTCTTTCTAACTCTACATTCTGTAAGGATATAATATAATTCATCATAATCTGAATTGTAATTTTATAAAAAAGGGAAATCAGGTATAGGTAAAGAGTGATGAGAATAATCATCTATTCCATAAAAATAATAAATTAATGAAGGTTTTCTATTACTTAACCATGATTCTATCTCTTCATTATAAAATACATCATCTAATTTAAATTTTTATTTGATTTCATCATTATTCAAAACAACATTCCACATTTTATAATTGGAATCATATTAAGGTACAAATACAATGGATTTTGCATTATCAACATCTATTATTGCATAACAATTTAAAAAATCAACTCCGAACAAATAATGGAAATTACTCTCTTATTCTACTCTATATTATTAATCTAAAATATTAGTTTTCAATTACCTTCATCGTGTTTATTTATTTTTTCAGCTCCTTTTAACATAATGACACTATTTCTTGCTTTATCCCCTACCGTATAACGAAAGAAGTTTAAGAATCTAGTTCTAATGTTCTGATGAAAATCTTCAGGAATCACATATTCTTATGGAAATGGTATTGGATCTGTATTCATTTGATAATTTATATTATGTCATCCTGATTAATTTATTGTGTAATTTTCAATGTCATTTATAATTTTTTTCATTTCTCACTTTCTCCTATCTATTTATTGTTGCTAAAACTTTTCTACATTAACACTTATATTATATAAAATAAAAGCTCATAACTGCCAAAGCTCTGACAACCCTAGACTCTAAGGAAATCAAACAATTATATGAGTTTAATACTAATTAACATTGAGTCAATAAATATTAACATAATGGCAATAATATTCATAATTAAGAAGCTACATTTAGTTAACAAAATATAAATAAATAAAATAATCTTAAAAGCATTGAAATAAAATTGTTTACAATTACAATTTAAAAGACCTAAGAAAAAGTAATGATATGAATGATGTTTATAAATTTTATTTAAAACCATTTTTGTATGATAAAAATTAAATATTTCCCAGTATTGAATAAAATCATTTACATATTAATAAATTTTAGAAACTAAGTAAAATCACTCTTCATTTATTAATCTATTTAATTTATTTTACGTAATAGCTCTATACGGAGAGTAAATTCGATTGAATAAAAACGCTGGTATCAAATTAGCAATTGGAAAATATATTAATTCATAAAAGAACCAATTAAGACCATCTGGTGTTGAACATGGATATTACACATTATCATCCCCATATTTCAATATTTTTACTAAATTAATTTCTTGAATCATAAGTAAGATGTTCCATAAGATTCTAAAACTTAAGGCACATGATAAGAAGATAATGCTTATAAATACCTTAATTTATATAATGAAATATTACTCTACGTTTTGTTAACTCTGGTATTTCGTTTTAAGTTCTAATAATGTATTTCTAGAATAAATATGAAGCAACTAGAAATAATATAAGCACCAAAGTTGAAATAATAGACACAATCAGACTTACTACACTAAGATTATAAATAAATTTACCTTTTTACTTAAATAAAATAAAATAGACAAACAAGAAGATTCATAAGAATTATTAATACTTCGATTATGGCATAATTTTTAACAAAATCAAAAATTTAACTTGAAATATTTAATTTTAGACAGACCAATTGTCCCCTTTAGATTTAATAATACATTTTACCATATGACTGTTGATCTCCAACAACAAATATATAATGATGTCATATAAGTTACATTGCAAATTAAATAAATCATAGGAAAAATAAAGTAATTATTGGTTTCACAATTGTCAATGAATGCAAAACCTACACATTCAATAAAATAAGAAAAGGTTTGAGCGCATACATTTACTAATAAAAGTCGTTTAATAATCAACATATCAACTTTTTCTTATTATCTCTAAATGTAGATTCTTTTTGTAGTTTAGTAATCCCTCCAAATTAGCCAAAATAATCCTAATCCTATTAATGTAAAAAGAATAAGTAAAAGGCACTCTTATAAATTAGTTACATCTATTAACTCCTAAACCATATAATCAGATTTTTTCATTAATTTATATTAAAATCAATATTATTCATTTCTTCTTCCATTAAATTAAATTTCTTAAAATCTTAACATTATTCATTTTCGATGAATTCTAAAATCAACGACAAACTTTATTTCTTTTTTGAATTAAGTGGCAAAATTAAAAGAATTATTCTAACAAAATTGATATAATAAAATCATTTAATGTTCTGTTTTAACATAAACCAAATATAAAGACTTAATTTAAAAGAGCAGTAATAATGATAAAATTATGAAACAGAATTGGTAAACATTAACATTAGGTTGCTTAAATTATTATTTTTAAGAGTGTGAATAAATACAATAATAATAAGGAACCAATCTAGTAACATAAATTTATATAAATAGAGTTTTTTGTGTAGTAATTGAAATTTGAACTAACTTAAGTATATATAAATAATTATTATTATTGAGTGATGTCTAAATCATCTAAGTCCAGTCGTATTAAAATGTTTCTATTAAGTAGGGAGCAGTCCATCCAAGAGTTAACATTAGAGTCCAAGTCCAAAATCGAAATCAAATTCACATCCAAATTAAGGTTAATCACACATCATATATCAACATTCAAAATACCTCACTATCAACTACTTCAACATTATCAACATATAGAAAAATTATGCCTCCATGTCTCCAATTTGTCCAAGCGAGTTACCGATGCCGAGTTGAAAGAAACCTTCGAGAAGTATGGCCAAATTGAATATGCCACGGTCTGTATGGAGCCCCGAAGTAAGGGGTAGTAATCTCTTTATCGCTAATTTATCTTAGTCCTGGCAAAGTATCTAGAGGTTTTGGATTTGTGAAATTTTCCAAAAAGGAAAGTGTCCAAATAGCCCTAGAGTCAATGCAAGACAAAGAATTACATGGATCAAAAATTAAAGTCGAAGTTTCCAAAAGAGCAGAGCCAAGACGAAAAACCCCAGGTCGATATGCTGGATATGCATATCGTCGCTCTCGATCCAGATCACATAGAAGAAGAAGATCCATCTCATCTGACTCTTATTCAAGTAGTCGGAGAAGACATCATAGGCATTAATTCAATTTATATTTCTAGTCGTCGACGACATTATAAAAGAAGATCCATTTCAAAATCCCCTTCAAGAAGTCCAAGTTTGAGTCATAGAAGGAGAAGAAGATGAACAATTAGATAATATTTCAAATTATCACAATATCATGTTATCTTTATACATTCCTACTATACCTTGGTTCTCTTGTACATTTTAATACTCCAAAAAAAAGTTCGCAGTTATATAATATTAATTTTTTTAAAATCTTCAATAATACAAAATTAATTCTTTTCTTTTTCTATAATATTAGAATTTATATAATTTTATATCACTATTTTCCTATATAATCAAAGATCACTATAACTAAATAAAATCAAATTAAATTTTTAAAAAATTATTAATAATCTGTAATATGAAATCATTATAACTTGATTCATGAACAAAAATTTTTTTTTTTCTTTCCTATTCATTGAGTCTCTAACTAATAGTTTGTTTCATAAACGTTAATTATTAAGCTGTTTTATATTAGTATTTCTAAACAAGCTCATTCCATTTTTTTAAAAACACGTTAATTAAAGAAATATGATTTAGAGTGTTTTCAAATTGAAGTTAATGTAATTACATACAATCCTAACTATCTATGAGTGAAAATAACAAAGAAAGAAAGCTTTATTGTGTTTAAACCAAAAAAATTAATAGTCTTAATTACAATGATAAATGAACTATAAAAATTATAATAAAATTTAGAAAATATCTTGTTTATTTCTTCTTATTTAATGAGAATTTGTGAAAAAAATTAGATGAATATGGACAGTTGCATCTTGAAGAGTTGAAATTCAGTAATTTTTACAAAAAAGTTGCTTTTTCGATATGTTAGAAATCGAGGAATATTGTGGAAGTAGTTATAAAAGATTTTCTGGATTATATAGATTATAGATATGAGATTTGAAATAGTCTTGAATTGATGGAAAGAATGTTTGAAATGATGATAAAAATTTAAATATTATAAAATTTTTATAAAAAATAGTTAATTTTTATAATAATTTAGAATAAAAGTGCATCATTTTAGAATGACATACTATTAGTTTGAATTATGATATTTGAGTTTATGAGGTTTTATAATAATTAGCAATAAGATATATTTTTTTTAAATAAAAGATTATAAAAAAAATGGAGTAATAAGATGTTTCATAAAATGCATCAAATAACTTGACTGGATTGGTCACAGTGCATGGAGGGAATGAATAAAACAAATTACTACATAAAATGAGTGATTAAAGCAGTCCTATGAAGACAGACATTTAGATTAATTCTAATAAGGAGCTTTATACAGAGGAAGAAATGAAGAACTTTACAAAAAGGGGAATAATCTCGTTGATAGGAGGTGTAATTTTACACTTAGAATTGGGAACATTTTATGTTTGGGGATCAATTAGTAATAAATAAAAATAATTATATTTTCAGGTCCTTATGTAGCAGCATGGATGAGAGAAAAAGACAAAGGAGTAACACTAAATTTCATGGCAATCATATTTCCAATCTTAGGAGTAATAACAATGTCAGTCCTTTCATTTGGTATAAAGATTGCAGAGAAAATTGGATTTAAGATAACAATAGGAATAGGATCATTTACTATAGCATTAGCTTTCTTGATTATATCGTTTATATAAGAAATAGGAGGATTTATAGCAGTTTATTGTATAATGGTTGGCATTTCTGGAGGTTTATTGTATATGCTTCCAATAATTTGTGGATGGAGATACTTTCCAAATAGAAGAGGATTAGTATCAGGAATGACAATTGGTGGATATGGATTTGGGTCATTTATATTCAATTTTGTATGCAAAGCAATAGCAAATCCAAATAATTTGAAGCCTACAGTAATAGAAGTAGAAGATGGAAAAGATGTGAAATACTTTGACAATGAAGTAGGAGATAAAGTACCATTAATGTTACAAGTTCTTGCAGCAAGTTATCTAGGATTGGGCATTATAGCAACTATAATGATTAGATTTCCATCTGAAATAGACCCTGATAAGATGTTAGCTACATTAGAGGCAGAAGAAATAAAAAAAAGAAAAGAAGGTGCTGCTGCTCCTCCTCCTCCAGTTTTACCAGCCCATAAAGAATGTGTTGAAGTGTAAGATATAATATTTAATATTTAGTTCTCGAGGAATGAAACATCCATCTTTTGTAATTCTCCAATTGATTGTTTTGATGTCTTGCACTTTTGGTATGTTGATATCTAATTGCTACAAATATTATGGATTAGAATTGGGAATTGATGATGCTACATTAACAGCTACAGGTTCTGTTGCAGGAGTAATGAATGGATCATCTAGATTCTTTTGGGCTACTCTAACCGATAAGACTTCATACAAATTTACATTTACACTCATATCAATTCTTAATCTCATTACGACTGCTATTTTACCATACAATACAGATGGAATAGGCTATCTCTTATTGATTGCTATTGTCTATCTTGCAGAAGGAGGATTATTGGCTACTTATCCAGTTATTTGTGCAAAAATCTATGGAAAGAAGATTGGAGGTCTAATGTATGGATTTATGTTTTTCTTTGTTGGTGTATCAAATATGATTGGATACATCTTATATGCATTTGCTAGAAAAAAAATTAAATGGGAAGGTGTCTTTTGGATTTGTTTTGCATTAAATGTTATTGGAATTGTTTTAGGTCTCATTCTTAAAGAAGTAGGATATGATTGGAGAGATTAATCAGTCATTGATGCAGAAAAAGAAAAAGAGAGAGAGCTCTAAAATAAGGGATAATTGGCTGCATTCTAAAATTGAATTAGTATTATTTTTTGGTTTCTTTTTATTTAAGACTACTCATGTCTAAATGTTTATTTTTTTTCAAACTAAATTACTTATTTATTAATTATTTTCAATCCGATATAAAACATTTTGCAAATGGATAAAAATGAAGAATCGATCTTCACATCCCAGTTTTGGAGGGAGATAAATGAATAATATTTCATTGTCCAATCTCCAGTTCATATTACAGATATCGATATTCCTAAAAGCAAATGTATTATCATTGTTGATTAGAATAGCTAGAAATTGCTAAAAATCAAAAAGTCTAAATCTCTTAAGCAAGATTGTTAGATAGAACAATCGAACTAAGCTATTTTAAACAAACCTAAATAATTTAAAAACAAGAGTATAATTGCTTTTCCTTCAAAGACAATTATCGAAAGAACCAATTTAAAATTTAATGGATGAAATGATAGACTAAATTTGTTTTGATCATTTAACAGCTGGATTATAAGAAGCTCAAAAATTAATTATGAATGTCTCACATAATCAAGAATCATAACAATTACAAATATATAATCAAGAAGCAAATTTATTATCAAAATTAATGTATCAAATTGATTGTCCTGATGAATTAAGTATCCAAATAGAGCAACATCAATAATAACTTAATGAATTAACAATCTATAATAAAGATCAATTATAAAAGTATTTACTATTCCTATTTATATTAGTTTAGAATAACACACAAATTAGATAAACTTAACTGTATTGTATACTTATAATAGCTAATAAATTGGAGAATAAAAATTGAAATTGACAAGAAGTAGAATGACAAATCATTAAAATGAATTAAATTCACTAAAATAACTTATAATCTCCTTACAAGATTATTAAGTAGCTGAGAGTATTGGGAAAGCAACCTTTAATGAAGACAGTAATTATTATATTGATCTTTATTAGATAATACAGTTTGTGTTATCTTTGATAAGTACTTGAGTCAAACTCCAATCCCTTTAAGTTTAGAGGATTTCGGTAATCTTCAAAGATTGCGAGAATAACCATTTGATTTAAATACTCAACCATGTTAACTTAGATCTGATGTAAATCTAAGAGTATTAGTATAGAATGTTTTTGAAATGTAAATGTGTCATTATTGCAAATAAATGGTTGAAATCAAAAATCTCAAATAGTGTCAATATAATCATTATTCTATGGGTTTGCATGAATACAACGAAGATTTATTAATTTGTTAAAGATATTAAATTAATAACAAATAAACGCAATAATATTTTCTAGATTTATATTCTGAGAATTATATAATTGAAGGTATATCATTAATTAAATCTTAGATTAATAAATTCTTTGCCAAAGATACTTTTGTTTGAAATGTTTGAAATATGATTTTGACTCTTATGAATTAAATTCTTATTTATGGATTTGTCCTTTGTGCAAAGTACTATATAATTAATATACAAAAGGGTCTATGCACTTGTTTAAGATGTTCAAGAAATGATATGATTTACAAGTTAAAAAGACAATTCCTAGAGCTAGATGGAGATTTAGAAGACATTTACAAATAGTCCTATTTGGAAATTTTAGTAAAAGACAAAAGATAGCAGTTGCAAAATATACCATTTTTAGACTTTCTTAAAATTTCAAAAAATGAATATGAAAAAACCATATCCAAAAAGATTAATTTGAGATAAACTCAAATCAATTCAATAAAGAAAAATATCAAAAAAGACAATTCAAAAATAGTTAAAAAATTTCATAAGCTTTATCAATAAGATAGTTCATCATCATCAATAAAAATAAAGAGATCTAAAGAAACAACTTAGAATACAATTAGTAGCCTAGATTCAATTAATTCACAAGTGTTTATCTAATGATTTTAAAATTCTTTTGTAGTTACTTCTGAAGAAAATTTAGAATATTCTCAAATATAATTCTAATTTATTTAATATATTATATATGATATTTATCTATTTTTTATGAATATTTTTTAAACATAGAAAATTACTATACTTTTGATAAAAAAAGGCATACTATTTAAAAACAAGAACATACAAGTGTAAAATAATATTGTGGCTGAATGTAGTAATTAGAAAATCATATTTACTTTTAATTAATGCTGGCTATTTATACTGAAATTTAAAGCAACTATAAAATATTCAATATCATATGAAAAATTCCATTTTGTTTATATCTATTTACATAGTAGGAATAGCAGGAATGTTCTGTAGCTATTATCCCTTAGATCCAGTTGCTTGCGTATAAAAGACTCAAGGAATTGCATGTAAATTTGGTTTGAGAATATTTCTAGGTCGATTTAGTCTTTTTGAAAATCAATGTATTGAGGTGAAAAGTAATTAATTAGGATGTGATCCTACTTTGAATTTGTAAGCTTGCATGTTGTAGAAATAAAATTCGAGTGGAAAAGAAGTTAAATGTAATTATCTAGATATATTGTGTAAGGCTACTTTGGAAAGAAATGCATTGATGCTAATGAATTTCATTTAAGACATTTAGAATGTAAAGATAACTTTTCTATATATGGTTGTGTAAATATACAATAAAAATAATGTTATTGGAATGGATTAACCTGTTCATAATTTTAAGGACCTATTCCTTCAGAAAATGATTGTACCAAAATTTTCAGAACATCGGTTGCCCCTGAACTATGTTCCCAGATTTAAGACATCCCATGTAAGTTATATGATTAAATGCTGCTAGGTTATAATAACGGATTTAATGGTGGATATATTTGTGAAAATGTGACTGATAGCATGTTATAAGTGATAAGTTGTGATGTTTAAGGGCTGAACTAAGTAGCCTGCACTTCAATTAAGACTCCTGGATAGAAATGTAAATATTGCTTTGACTTTTAGGCATTTTTTAACATGGAATATGTAGAAATTTCGAGCAAACGGATGAAATTAGCTGTTTATAACTTTTAAATGAAGAAGCCTGCCTTAGAATTTCTAACCCAGCTGTTAAATGTGCATGGAGATAGACTGGATGTTAGATCTATGATGTTAAGAATGATACTAAATGTTCAGATGTTTCAAATATAAATCCAAGTGTTTGTATGGCTATATAAGAATTGTGCTAATATGATAAATAGACAAAATCATGCAAACCTATAACAGGATTGACTAAAGTAAGTTGTCAAACAAAAGGATTAAGCAAAAGTTCATGTATGAAGATAATGGATGAAAAATGTAAAATATTATAATTAATTCTAGGTATATTTAATGAAGTATTTGGGTGTCTTGAATTAACTGAGGAACAATTAAATATGGCTTTATGTTTAGATGACATTAATGAGATGGCATGTATTAATATAACTACTCCTTATTAAAATTGTTAATGGAATGGTGAGAAATGTCAGAGAATAATAATCAACTAAGATTTAGACTGTCCACTACCATTAATTAATAATGTAGCATATAAAGTAAATGGAAATGTTTGTTAGTCAATATCAAAGAATGGAGTTGGTTGTAAATACGATTAAACTAATCATTTATGTATAAAGAGTACTGGATATGAAGATTGTTTAACTCCTTTTATAAATTTATTTGCTTGTGTAAGTATTCAATCACAAATATCATGTAAATGGAATGAAGAGGTAGGCCAATGTGAAAATGTAGAAGTTATTGAATTAAAAACAACATGTAGTGAACTAAGATTCTCAAACTTCAAAGCTTGTTCTTAAGTAACTGAATATAAAACTGATAAATTTATTGGTTGTTATTATAATGAAGAAACATCACTTTGTTCAGAGATTAAGTTCACTGATTTAATATAAATGGAGTGTGAATAAAAAGGATTAAATAAACATGGTTGCACAATGATCAGTAAATTAGGATAGAGATGCAGATGGTATAGAAATGAATGTACAAAAATAAAAAGCAAAGAATCTCTGTCTCTTGTAAATTGTATAGAATTACAATTTGTTAATCCAGCTATTTGTGCATTAGTAACAGCAAATTCAGAACCATGCAAATACAACTCTGATGCTTTTGGATGTGTAAATAGTGTAAATTATAGTGACACAGGTGATTTTTGTACTACTCCTGGATTAAATGCTTTTGCATGTTCTCAAATTACAAGAAACAAAACTGGATGTTATTTTGATTAAATAAATAATATTTGTGTGACTGCTCCAGATCGTAAATCATCTTAAGAAATTGATATTATTGCTTCTATTGAATTATTATCAACTGCTAAATGTGTAGCTAGTTCTCCAACATTGAATATATGCATGGCTATTTAAACATTAGGAGAGTCTTGTATTTGGAACACAAGAACATCTAGATGTAATTATAACTCAGTTTAATTAAATGAAAAATGTTTAGATTATAATACACAAGAAAAATAAAAGACTTAACCAGGTGCTTAAGTTTATGTAAATGAAAATGTTTGTGCTAGCATTGTTATGAACTTTGTAATTTTATTAATTTATATTTTTAAGCCTAATTATGATCCTAGTAAAGGCAAGAAGATTGATGTACTAAGAGGTTATTGCTAATATAATGGAAAAGGAAACTGTATATTATATTAAGAGAAACCTTGCACAGAAAAATGTTGTACTAGTGTTTCTGGAATCAATGCACATGTATGCAGTAGATACACAGATTAAACTGCTTATTGTTATTTTAATGAAGTTAATAAATGTGTCGAATTAACCAGTGAATAAACAGATTTAACATCCTAATAAGCAGTTAAAGATTATTATAACTTTATGAAATATAAATGTTCATCAATGAATTCTAAATCTTGCTGGATGATTGAATGGTCTACAAGTTAAAAATGTTATTGGGATGGCTTTGTATGTACATAAATCAATTACAGTGATTATACTACATTTACTGCAACTTTATTTCCACCTACATCATTAAGTAAATATGGATGCTAAGGAGTTGAAGCTATAAAATCTAATTATGCAAAATACTTTAAATATATTGATACAAATTATTGTGCGGTATATTTGGTACCTCCTATGTTAATTGATTGTGAAACACCAGGAGTGAATATTAACTATTGTTTAGGATATTCAAAAAATCTTTATTGTAAATGGAATAAGCAAACATTAGCATGTGAAAGAGTAGAAGATTATTTAACACTTTTAACTTGTGATGAGAATCAAAATGAATTAGCATGTATTTCAAATCCATATGTTCCTTGTGCATTTTTAGATGGATCAGATAAATGTGTATCTAGTCCTAAAGATGTTAAATGCAATGATTTTGCTTTAGCCTCATCACCTTATTATGCTAAAGTAAATGAATAAGCTTGCAGAAATATTACAAAACCGGGATAAATTTGTAAATTCTATGAACCATTAAATTATTGTGTATATTCTTATGACACTTCAACTAATTGCGATTTACCAGGAGTTAATAGTATTGGTTGTTATGCAAACACATAAGGTAATTGTAGATGGGATTCAACATTATTAGAATGTTATGAAGAAAGTGATGAAAATGCTTTAAAAACTTTAAAATGTAATGATAACATAAATTAATTTTTATGTAAAAATTTATTGTCTGATAATTGTGAATGGTCTATTACAGATTTAATTTGTACATAAAAAGAAGCATTAAATAAAGTTAGTTTAAGTAATTTATATAATTCTTAAACTTGTACTAATTTAGTTGGAGGTGGATACTATTTTAGTAATTATAAATGTCTTGAATTAGTAAGTTTAACTAATGATTGCACTTCTAAAATAATGAATAAACATGCATGTTTAACTATGACTAGAAATCATAGATGTTTTTTTGATCCAGCTTAAGAACCTGAATCAAAATGTTAAGAATTCAAAGAAGAATAATTAACTTGTTCATCTGATAAACTTATAAGTATTGAAGTTTGTATGAATCTACCAGCTACTTGTTATTTTGATTTAGAAACATTAACATGTCGACCTGTTGATGTTTCAGAAACTACTAAATGTTCAACCCTTATATAAAATAATTAAATTTTTAATAAACTTGCTTGTTCATCTGTAAGTGAAACTTTAACAGATTCCTCAACTGATGATGAAACAAGAGTATGTACTAGTGATCCTGTTGCTGATAAAGCATAATAATGTTATTTTGAATCATATTGTTAATTTGACATTGTAAATTATGGATGTAAACTTGCTAAAATAGTTAATGCTTAATTTAGTAGTAATCAAAATGGTCAATATTGTTCTTTGGCTCCTCAATCATTTTAATGTACAAACATTAACTCTAAAGCTATTTGTCTTTAATTAGCAGAAGATTGTTATTTTGATATTCAATAAGGTGGTTGTAATGAATATACTACTAATTCTTTCAAAGTTAGATCATGTAATTAATTAAATGGTAATACATGTATGAATAGTAAAACTGAAAATGCTTATTGTAAGAAAGTTCTTTTAGAAAATTATGATTTTACTCCAGGATGTTCAATAGATCCAAATATTACAGATTTATGTGAAGATGATATGTTCCCCTCCTCTGTATGCACTTCAATTATTCCTCTTAAAGCTGATGATTGTGTAATGGCTTCTGAAAATTGCTTTTATAATGGAAGTTAATGTGTCAATCCTACAAGTTCAGATGTTATCACTTGTACAACTCCAGGAGTAAGTAGAAGTCTATGTTTGACTATTGACCATAAATGTGATTTCTCATCAGGAAAATGTACTAATCTCACTATTCCAGTGTTAAAAACTGATAAATCTAATTATTATTATGTCTGTAATGAAGTCAATTATTTGATTACTTAACATAAAGAGTATGCTTGTGGTCAAATATCTACTGTACCATGTAAATTTGCTTAAAACTAGTGTTAAAGAGCATTCTATGATGATTGTGCAAACTTAGTTGGAATTGTATCAAATAAAGTAGCTTGTATTCAATGCTAAAATAAATCAATGATTTATAGTTACACAGAATCTATATGTTAAGAAAAAACTGACTTGAGTTCATCATGTGATACAATTTAAGCTTAAAATACATGTCAATAACAATCTACTAATTGTGAATGGAACGATACTATTGGAAAGTGTCATGTAAATCTACAAAGATTAAATTAAAAAAGTTGTATAAGTCTATCAAATGCTATATTAACAAAATGGGATAGTTCCACTAATGTTTGTGTAAGATTAAGTTAAAATACAGCATTTAATTCAACAGTTTGTGCAGGTTTAGGAAAGAAGAGTTGTTTGACTTCAAAAAGTTCATGTTGGTATGATACAAAAACAGAAAGTTGTATTGATATTGATACAATCCCATTATCATGTAGTGAGATTAATGAAGTTGGTGGATAATAATAACATTGTTTATTATCATTTAAAGAAGCATGCAAATGGGTCAACAATTCATGTGTTTAAGCTAGTCTTGACAGTGATACATGCTCTGTAATGAATAAATTTGGATGTCTTAACACTAAACAAAGAGTTCCATGTGGATGGTCAAATGTTAATGTTGCTTGTATGGCCTACTCTAATTATAATTATTTTGGTTGTAAGAATTATCTATGGAATAATAATTACAATTAAGTTAATCCATATTTTTGTTAATTATTACAAGGTAATGAATCCTGCTTCTATGATTAAAAAACTTATAAATGTACAAATGTTGGTTCAACTGACTTATATTGTAGTAAACATTAAGGAATTAATAAATTGGCTTGTTTAACTCGAACTTTAGATAAATGTAAATTCGATTCCACAATAAATAAATGTGTTCCAACAACCGACACCGATACAAACTGTCATGCATCCTTAAATAAAGTTTCATGTCTATAAGTGCCTAATAAATACTGCAAATTTTATCTCAATGAATGTAGTACATTAACCTTAGCAACTGCAACTATTTATGCCAGACCAGCACCTCCTATAGGATAAACTTACTCAGCTAATACTTGTGTTTATTATAATACTGCTTTTAATGATGCCTTCTTTATTTATGATGATAACAAATAATATTGTGTAGATGCCAATTATCTAAAAGAATATCCTAGAAAATTCATTGCTCTATGTAGATCTACATCAATAAATGAGAGAGTATGTTTAAGAAAAACAATCAATTCTTGTAAATTTTTTATTTTTTATTTTAGGTAAATATGTGGATAATTAATGTTTGGATATTTAAGCAGATGAAATTAAATTAGAAACCTAATGCAATTCTGCTTATAATTGGAAAGCTTGCATTCAAATCAATAATTTTTGCAAATTTTTCCAAGGAAAATGTCAGCTAATTAGTTCAACTGATACTTGTGCTACTTTAGTGTCTACTGCTGCTAATCCTCTTTATGTTGGTCCTTAAGTCTGTGCTTCATTTTCTAATACTTTATGTAAATACGACTAGGAAGATTATGATTGTAAAGCTGCAGCTACTATTAATGAAACCTGTGATACACCAGGATTAAGTAAAAAAGCTTGTTTAGAATCAACAACCAAATCATTTTGCTTATACAATGCAATTACTAATAAATGTGATTTTACTTATGATAATACTCTATCTTGCTAAGATACTTAAACTCCGAAAACTTGGTATCTTAATGTAGCTAGATGTTATTACTTAAGAAAACCAGGAAGTGTAATTAAATTTATTTTAATTTAGACTTGTTAATTTTTAAATGGAGAATGCACAGACTTTCCACAAAATAAATTAGCAGAATGTAATGCTGAAATCAAAACCAATTTAGTAACATGTTCTAAAGCAACTGTGGGATTCTGCTTTTACATTCCAGGCACTAACTTATGTTATAAAGGAACTTAAACTTCAACTAATGCATAAGACTGGAGTAATGGATAATCTTTTAATAAATAAGCATGTTTAAGATATCAACATGCAACGATAAAGATTCCTACAATGTGGGATGATATAAAAGGTTGCTTAGAGGCTAGTAGTAATGATTTAAAGAATTTATAATGCGAATCTCCAATTAATATTTATGCTTGTTTGTTGATTACAAACCCAACATAATTTTGCTAATATGATTCAATTGCATAGAAATGTGTATCTTATAATTACTTAGTACCTCCAGGTTAGATCGGTTCATGTACTACTTTAACAAATGTAAACAGATTTGAATTTTGTTAATATGCAAATAATGATTGTGGTTATAATTCAGCAACTCGTAATTGTTAGATTTTTGCAAAATAAGATTTTACAATAGCTACACCTAGTGATTGTATAAATAGAGGATTTAGTAAGTCTTTTTGTATACAATTTCCATTATGTAGATATAGTGATGAAAGATAATTATGTTATGGTGGTACCATCTTTTGTCAAGATAAATCAATAGAAACATGTTCATCAGTCACTATTGAACCATGTTGGATTGTTAATGATATTTGTACTGGTATTACTTATTCATAATTAAATACTGTTAAATGTTCAGATGTCTTAAATTAAGTTGGATGTACAAGTATTACTAATCCAAGTTAAAAATGTTAATTTAATATATAAACATCGACATGCTAAGAAATTGCATAATTTAATTTAAAATGTACAGATTACATATATGTGAATACATACTCGGTTTGTGAAAATACATTAGATGTACCTTGTAAATATGATTATGTCAATAAATCTTGCAGATAAGTACTTAAGACAGATATTTTCGAATGTGATAGAGGATTAAATGAATAAGCTTGCTTATTATATACTAGACCTTCATTAAAATGTCTATTCAATAATTTCTGTTTTGGTCCTACTTTTGGTGTTAATTAATGCTCTGATTCAATAAATAAAGAAGTTTGTTTAGGATATAAATATTTATGTACTTGGGATTCAGTAAATAAGGTTTGTTAAGATTTTGATATTACTGGTAAAACCTGTTCAAATTTATAAAATGCTCAAACTGTTGTTTCAATTTAAGTCTGTTATAATAGTTAAACAAATTCAGGAGCTTGTGTTTACAATTCCTTAAATAATACATGTAAATTAATTTAACCAGTTGCTTGCCATGAACTAGAAACATAATAATAATGTACCTAAATCTTAGATCTTCCTTGCATATGGGCTAATCATAAATGTTAATTTATTTAATTAAGTACTACCGATACTTGTTAATTTGTAGGAGATATAGGAACAAAAAGAGCTTGTCTTGATGTTATTAGATAAGGTTAAATGTGTTAATATGTGGATTCAACTTGCTAAACCTACTAAGAAAGCTATCAAGATGAAAATTGTAGAGAGAATATTAATAAGATAGCGTGTGTAACATAATAAAGTAGTAAATGTATCTGGATTACTTCTACTCAAGAAGTTTTTATTAATTCAATTAATAAGATTAACTATGTTGCTGGAGTCTGTACTTCATTTACTCCTAATCCTTAATAAGATTGTAATTCTTCGTTAAGTTATGCTTCATGTTTATCTGTTAGTAAATCTGGATCATTTTGCAGATGGTTAAATGGATCCTGCAGATTTATTCCTGTTTCAATTAATCAATCAACCATCTATTATAATACTTATACTTTAGTTAATGTAAATTCATGTGGATTAGTTAATGTAGGAAGAGTCAAATATTCAGAATAATCTAAATCATGTGTAATTATTAATGATGAGGAATTAATTTCGTGTAAATGTGGTTAAGAAACTAAAGGTATTAATTAAAATGCTTGCTTAAGTATTAAAAATCAAAAATGTAAATGGAATGGTCTGATTAAAAAATGTGTTGAATAAAACACTACTTGTGAATTTAGTTGATATGAAATTAATTATATTGTTATTGATTATATTGAATTCATCATTTATTATTAATATTTCATTTTAAAAAAAAATAAATATATTTTGAATAAATTAACTAATTATTCTAATTTATAAGTCTATTTCTTTAATATTATTGAACGTGGGGTAATAGCTCATTTGGTAGAGCGTATGCTTAGCATGCATGAGGCGCTGAGATCGAAGCTCGGTTGCTCCATATTTTTTTATTTATTTTATTTATATATATAATAAAATTATATTCTAACTATATTTTTATAAATTATAAGAAAAATTTGATTATTCATCAATCAATTAATGATTTAATTTAATGTGTTATTTTTTCTATTTCTGAATCCAATCTTTCAATTTAATTAAGCAATCGATAATCATAATCTTTCTCTTTACCTTTTATCTTTTTTTACATTTTGCATAAATTCTTCTATTTCTCCTTTATTTTCTTCTCTATTTCCTTTACTCTCTCGGCATTCTTCTACTGTCTCTTTTAAATAAAATTTTAATTGAAATCATAATCATTTTCTTAATCATTTTCAAATGATTAATTCTATGAACTTATATGTGATTATTCTTTAACTAATTTATTTATAAGCTAATTTTAACGTCTAATCTATATTATTAAATTTATATTATACTTCTTAAATCTGTTACTTATAATCATTTACTAAATTTATGTTATCTTTCAATTAAGTCATCAAAAGATGATGATCTTAATCATCTAATGATACTGATTGAGACATCTCTTAATAACCTCCAACTTCAATCTCTGTATTTCTAATCATAACCAATTATTCTAATTCTGCTATCAAACCCAAAGATTCCTAATATGCTTTTTATTTGCTCAATATTATTTCAAAATTGTATTCCAATTCCAGCTCTAATCGTTTTAAAGCTTTTTAGAGACTTCCAAATATTTTCTCTGCTGAATCTTAAAAAGTCATAGCTGTTAAAATGAGAAAAATTAAAATTATTTAAATTTCCTTTTGAGTTGCTTTATTTTAATATATAAATATTAATTAAGTGATAATTCATTTCAGTATTGAATTGTATTCAAACCTGCCTATATCATACTTTTTTTCCTATCATTTTATTTTGAATAAGATCCCTAACTAAGTATTTAGGATTTTATCAAAGGCTTATCTTTTTATGCATCTAATGATTGAGATTTAGAGCAATAATATTTTTATTATATCTATTGTAAAGGCTCTTTTGTTTAAAAATTACACTCACTATTTTCCAATTTATAGTGACCTAATTATCAAAATGATTCTCTTACATAATGCCTCTTTTGGTATAATAATCAATTAATAATCATTCAAGTTAAAATTTGTTGACCCTGTCTTTGACAAAGAGTGTTATTAATTATTATTTAGTTCTATTTATGATTTTGACATATTTAGATTAGAGCTTGTAGTTGGAGGAGATGCTAATGATGATTTTCTATTATGAAATGCACTAATATTTGTAATTATCTTTGGATCCTTGCTTTTTGGTGTAAAATCACTAGAATAGAGAGACTATTTCTCAGAATCAGAAATTGTATAGGATGCCGTTGTAGCAAGCAATGAGCTAAAACTCTAAAAGGTAGGCAATTTCTCAATGGGATTCCCATTTGATTTTATTATTCCAGTTACTCCTTCCTTCTTATTCATGGTTTGTGTTCTGCCCTTGAATCTAGTTAAAAAATCCATTGATTATTTAATTATGAATGGTTTAAAAGTGATCAATCAAATATTTATATCCATCAAAATTAATTTATTTAGAAGATATAGTTTGAATCATAAATCGTAATGTTTATCTTAAAAATATATACATCCCTCTTTTATTATATTTATGTAATTTATAAAAACTTTAGTTAATAAGTCTGCAGATTAATTAATTTATATTGAAAAATATAAAGTTATTAGCATTTAATACTAAAAATGGAACAAAATTAATTTAATTGTAATAACAATACCCATTAAGAAAGAGTATTATAAATTATATAAAAGATTTAAATATGAATTCTTAAAAGTGTAAATTAGGTATTATGAAAACCAATAGTGTAGACTTATTCATAGAGAATTTATTATAATATTCAAGATAAATCTCAATAATTGATATAATCTATGATTATTTTTCTTTAGACGAATTTCACTTAGAATTAGCTATTATGTTATATAAAGTCAAATGAAATTACAGAATATAAAAATATGCACTTTTGCTAAATTTACAAAATTATATAGATTAAACTAGATTTTACAATTACAATTTAGGTATAATTGGTAATGATAATTAAACTTAATTAGCTAACAAACTTATAAAAGTAGAATAAAATAATCTGAAATACATCAAAATTAGAAGATAGCATAATAATATCTAATAACTTTGGAAAATCACTTCATTATTAAAAAAATTAAAATCCTCTAAATCTCGCCATAATGTTAATTGAATATATATTTAAAACTAAATATAGAAATTACAAAAAATAAAGTTGATCCAATTAAAATATATTGAAACATTTTTAATTTGTATGTTTTACTTGCAACAGGTTATGTGAAATAGATATAGAGATATTTGAGTTGTGTTTAATTTTTTTCGTAGATATATAATGAGTTTAGTAGGTTGGGTTTTGTTTAATTAAGAATAGGTATTTAAATGGTTCTATTAAAATTGATAGAATAATTTGTCTTACAATTTTTGGAATCTATGATATATTTAGATTATTATGAAGTTTAAAATATTAGTATCAATAATTATAAATAATACATAGAATCTGCTGTGTAATGATTTTAATTCAATATAATTTATTAAGTATTTTTCGTTATGAATTAATGTTTGAATAAAAAGAGCAAGGCAATTATAATAAAGTAACCTGATTCTAGCTTTATGAGGGCATTAAATATAAGCAAAAATACAAAATCTAATAACTAAATACCAAAAGAACAGTAATAAATAATCACATAAAGAACATAAAGAACTATAATACCTTCAATGTATTAAACTAAGTTAATATTAAAATAGAAAATCAATATCAAATAAAAATAGTTAAGAAAAGATCAGAGTATACGATGTTTTTAAATAGATTCCTAGAAATAAAAGTTAATCTCATCATAATCATATTAATAAAATGGATGAATCAAGAGATATACTAAAAAAATTAAATTTTTAGAAAAAAATCAATGATGGTAAATATTTTAAGTTTAAATGAAGTAAAGATTGTTAAAAAACATTTAGATATTAAGAACCAATATAAACAACTCATCGTATTGAACTACCACCTTCAAACAAAAAACGATCTTATAGTAATGCTTAACCCTTCGATAAACTATTTAAGATGAATGACAATTCAATTTCTTATATCAAACCACCTTTAGAAACTCAAAGAAAAATCTCAAAAATAAATGCTAATTTAAAATTATAAAGAGAAGATAATATTTTAGATTTATTACTATTGAATACTTGTGAATTAAAAAAAAAACTCTCAAATAAGTCAAGTAATAATAACAGTTTTATTTGTGTAAGACCTGGAAAGCTGCCTAAAGACTTCTTTATTTATAATTAATGATATATGTATAATTTATAATAATAATAATCCAAATTATAAAAAATGTAATTAGTTTAAATGTTAAATAATGAATTAAATTTGTTGGTTAAGAAAGCATACAAGCATAATACATTAAGTAATTTACACATATGTATATTCCTTTTAGCTCCTTTAATATCTTAATTTAGGAAATAAATGATAATAAATTCTAGACTTACAGTACGAAACAAGAGTAAATAAGAAAATATCAGATAAGCATCAACAATTTAAACAATTCAATAGATGAAAAGCAATTAATTTAGTGGACGAAATAGCTCAAAATTGGGAAGCTCTATTTTAATTGTTAAATAAGAAAGAAGAAATACATCATCTCCTTAAAAAATTATGCGTATGCTGTCACTTTATTAAAATGAAAACATATCAAAACTATCTGATATCTTAGCTGAAATTAGTAAAATAGATTTAGAAACCGATATTAAGCATAAGAGTTAAACCTTATAATTAAGAAATATCAGAATAAATAAATAACAATTTACCAAATTTTTGGAAAGAATTTACCCAAAAATTATATGTGATTAAATTGCTAAATCTTTGAAAATTCCATAAGTATTAAATGCTTAAGAATATAAATAATTGATTGAAAAATTAGAAAATTTAGATTTAAAATAGTAAATTCGGCTATGCTTTTTAATTTATGATTTCAATAATTAAGGATACATAACAACGCATGATTTAGTAGAAATATATAAAAATAATAATAATTAAGCAATTGAAATGGATTTATTACATATGATCAAATCAACTAAAACATAAATATCAAATTAAATTAATAATGACATTCAATAAAGTAATTCTATTCTACTCCCATCAAATTTACTTAAAGTTAAATTAGATAAGAGTGTCATTTTATAATAAAGAAGATAATCATTAATACTTCATGATTAAAGAGTTCGATGTATGACTCGAATTAGTTAAAGAAATTCATTTGATTTAACTTAAGAGATAGAGTAAGATACCATTTAATAAAACAAGAATTTAACACCAATTCAAAAAGTAGTTTTGATTACTTAAATTACTAAAATGGAATAAAATAATAATTCAACAGATAATTTGATCTAAGACTTATAAAATTATAAAACTGAAAAATAAAAAAATAGGATTCAGGTTAATAAGGATGATAATAAGATCAAAACAGACTTAAATGCATTTATTAATATATGGTTTCCAAATAAGCCCAATTTATTTTAAGATATTATAAAAACTCTTACTGAGAAAAATTGATTTAATGATATTTATTTGATTATTAAAATTAGTAGATTTTTTAAAAAATCTTGAAAAATATCATTTAAGAAATTGAAATTTTTTGAAATAAAAATTTTAATGGATCATAATGAAAATATATTATATCCAGTATTTCTAATTCTTTTATGATTGTGTGAATGGAAAAGAATTCTAAATTTTTATGATATAAATTTTTGTGAGAATGGATTTGATTAATATTAATTAAAATATTTAATGTTTATTATTGAAATGTTATAAGATAAAAACTATTGAAAGAAAATGTGTATATGTTTGATAATATCATAGATTTTGAAACATTAATTAAAATCCAGAAAATGGTGATTGTACAAATAAATCTAACTAAAAATTCATTATTATCATAAATCTTATTGTTGACTTTTGGAATACATTTTTCTTGAATTGGATTAAACTGATATTTCATTTTTACTAAAATTAGAAATTCCCATTTCTTATTCTAATTCATTCAAAGAAACTTCTTATTTCTAATCGATTTCTAAAAATAGAAAAAAATAATATACATTCTTTATCATCATCTTCATTTTCTTGATCCATATCAGGATAAAATGAGAAAGGAACATCATGAAAATGTATACCTGGAGCATTTTCAATATGTGATAGGTAATCATAAACAGTAGCAACAATTTTATTTAAATCTTCAGTTTTATTTCTATTTTCAACATTTTATTTAATTGGAAAATGCAATAAATAATCTGGTGAATAATTATCATAATAAATATCATTAGATGGTATAGCCTAGATAATATATAATAATACTTCATCAATTTATTGACCCAAAGCTATTCCTGTTTCATATGCCCAACATCTGGAAACATTTTATATTGTATATCCTCCACCTCCAAGTAAAATCATCGGAATACCAAATGATTTCATATACTTTACACATGCTCCATGACCTCTGTTTATTAATTAATAAAATGATATACCTTATTGATAAATTAAATCCTCCTAATTTATCTAATGATAGAGAATCTGCTCCACATTGCATAACAATACAATCAGGTCTAAAAATTTACATTACCCTGCTTGTAATTTTTTTAAACATCTCTAAATAAGGTTCATCAGACATACCAGGTTTCATTGGTACATTAACTGAATAATATCTACCAACTCCAACACCAACAGAATTCAATTATCCTGTTCCTGGATAAAAATCATCTCCATATTAATGAAATGATAATGTCATAACTCTATTTGTTAAATAAAATGCTTCTTCTACACCATCTCCATGATGACAATCAATATCAACATATAATACTCTCACATATACTCTAAGCAATTCTAAAATACATAAGACTATATCATTTATATAACAAAATCCACTTGCTTCTTTCTTTTTTGCATGATGTAATCCACCAGACCAATTTATTGCTATATCAGCTTAACCAGTTAAAATAGAATGTGCACAATCTATACTTGCACCTGAACTTAATTAACAATAAGAAAACAATCCAGAAAATGTTGGATTATCTGGTGAATCACCTACTTTAAATTCTGAATTTTCAGTCTTTATTTTTTATTATTAACTCCATTTTATTATTAATTTAAATTCTTCCAATAAATTTTCTGGTATTACACATTCATTATTTGCTGAACAATACTCCTTTACAAAATTTATCTTATTTTAACTCATGAATTAACTCAGATAAATGATATAATCAGGATCATGAAATTTTCTTATTTCTTGTAATTATGCTTCCCTTATTAAATAAACATCCATCTATCGAAAAAGACTTTATTTATAATACTTTATTTCTACCCATAATTCACTATCAAATTGTGTGCCATTATTATTCTCTTTGGTTTCATTGGATGTTCTTTGCCATAATGAAATTTTCCTATAAATCGATTATAAAAGTAAGCCACTCTATTACTTGAATCTGATTCTGTCTATATCATTTATTAAAATAATTTATTAATAATAATAATTAATATAATCTTTTTTTTTCAACTCTAATATCCAATTATACTATTATATTCTAAGAACAAATTATGATTTTATAATATATTAAATGTTACATTCTTAATAATATTAAAATAAAAAAAAGATTACAAAATTTTATATCTTGATTAATATAATATTTAAAAGATATCTAATTTTAAAATTGTCATTTTTTTAATTTCAAAACAACAAACTTTTAATCAATTTTGTATTTCATTATTTACATTATCTTTTTTCGAGATGTTCATTAAATATTCTAAATTATATATATTAATTTACCTATCTCCAAATAATTTATTATACTCTATCCTTTACTATAGATTTATTTAAATTCTGTTTATTTCTTTACAAAATCAATATCATTATATTTTGAATCTAATATAGCAGATTGAATTTTTTCAAAAATACTAAATTATTAATATTTTTATCTAGTAAGTGAGATTCTATCTTAAACTTTAGAAGTACACATAATAGGATCTGAACTCTTTCTATCTAATATAGTATTAAATTCAGATTTTCCAGTATCAGAATATGTGTCAGTCTTTATTTTTACTAAATTTTACGGTTACTAAAAAGAACTGTTGAAAGTGGACACTGTTTCAATATTACTATTTGATTTGTTATTCATTATCAAGTCTACTATATCAATATTTGTATCTTCTCCTAAACATTTTTCTTTAATCTGCTCTAGAATTATTGTAGATGCCATGCTTTTTTCTTGACTACCTAAAATTTTTAGTTTTCTATTTTCAGGGGCATATAAATCAACTTTTGGTTATAGTTTTACAGGTTTTTATTCAATATTTTATGTTTGTTGAATCTTTTAGATATTAGATATCTCGTTTTGATTTTCAATTACTAAAATTTTTGCTTTAAAAGGGATAGAATTAAGACATTAAATTATATAATTTCCCTTTTTTGTGAACTTATAAATAAATGTTTGATTCTCATATAAAGGAGGTGTTTCTATTTCTTCTTCTTCTTATTATTAATCAGCTTATGAAATTGCTAAAATAAAATATCTATCTTAACAATAAATCTGACTATTTGATTAAATTTTAAGAACTTTGATTGTTAAAACATTGTCAAGTGAGATTATTAATGATTAAGGAATAAATTAGAAATTTTTGATTTCTAATAACATTAAATTAAATATATAATCAATTCTTGAATTGTGGTGATTCCGATGGAAACAAACTCTTTTAACATTTTAAACCTTTCATCAACAATTAAGTAAATTATGAAGTCTTGTCTGGAATTCTTACAACTTGTTAATCTTTCATAATCACTTAATCTTCATCAATTGAATTATTAGTTTCACAAGTTTAGAACAAGTTTTCTTAGAAATTATTAATAAATTGAGGTTTTTCTGAAATATTATTGAATTCTTTCATTTCATAAAAATCCTCTTTATTTTAGAATGAAATATATAATGACAAATATGTTTACAAAGATTATTGTAATTATTTACATAAAAAGTGATTCTATTATGTAAAGTTATCATGTAATGATTTGAATTGATTCATTACAATATCTTATTAAGTTAACTACTAAACAAAAATTGAATGTTCTTTAAATCTCTTCTAATAGATTAACATAATATCATTAAATGGTCCCATAGCCATATATTCTATTATATTAAACTCATTTTAAAGAATATCTTCTTCCATTTTTTTTAAAGATTCAATTGTAGAACGAATTTAGCATTGTTCAGCATTTATACACTTTTCAATTTGTTTAAGAACTTCACTCTAAATTACTATATTGTAATTAATACCTTTAATTATAATAATTATTAGATAGTTTCATCAAATATATTCTCTATACAATGCTACATATCAGAGATTCTTACACTCTCCAAATTTTACTTTGTATGTTAAATTAACTATTTAAATTAGATTATCTATTCATGTCTAATCTCTTTCTCTCTTAATTCAGGACTCTAAGTATTCTAGTACGTAAATTTATTCATTTTTATACAGTGTATGTTGATAATGAAATAGTCTTAACTTTTGGAGATGGATGAATTGTCTAGTTTAATGAATTATATTAATTTGTATTCATTCTTTTCTCTTCATTACCTTCATCTTATATTATCTTCAATACCTATACAATTATTAAAATTTAGTTTCACTCCAGTATAGCTATTCTATTATGTTAATATTGGATTTGTTCTATTTTATATTTTCATTAATGATTTCAGTATTTAACTTTCTTTTTTTATAATAATCTTATGTACAATTATGTAGTTTCTAATCTGATGCTTATGTTGATATGTTTTTCTTTGGTTAATTTGGAGTTTAATGTTACATCTCATTTAACAAAGATCTGTTTGAATAAGAATTCTTTTCTAAAGAGGATGTCTTTTGTTTACTCTTGTTCAAATATGAATATTTTTAATTCTGAATTGTTTTCATGTTTTCTTTCATTAATGGACTCTTCCGCATTAAAATATATTTTTAACAACTTTTTTTATTAATTAATTATGTAATTAGAAATTTATAAAGATAGAACCTTATCTAATGATAATACTTAATAAATTAAAGTAGCTGAAATATTATAATCTCTGGTACAATATATAAATGATCTCACAGAAATTGTTAATCAAATTAAATTACAAAATTAAGCAGAATTTATAATTGCTTACTAAAGTCATATGAAAAAAATTAAGGCTGAATTAAAAGAATTAAAAAACAAAACTGAACAATAAAGAAATAATATGTTATAGAATTAAGTTAAAATAAATCAAAATGACAATGAATTGGTAAATTTTTATTTGNTTCAGCATTTATACACTTTTCAATTTGTTTAAGAACTTCACTCTAAATTACTATATTGTAATTAATACCTTTAATTATAATAATTATTAGATAGTTTCATCAAATATATTCTCTATACAATGCTACATATCAGAGATTCTTACACTCTCCAAATTTTACTTTGTATGTTAAATTAACTATTTAAATTAGATTATCTATTCATGTCTAATCTCTTTCTCTCTTAATTCAGGACTCTAAGTATTCTAGTACGTAAATTTATTCATTTTTATACAGTGTATGTTGATAATGAAATAGTCTTAACTTTTGGAGATGGATGAATTGTCTAGTTTAATGAATTATATTAATTTGTATTCATTCTTTTCTCTTCATTACCTTCATCTTATATTATCTTCAATACCTATACAATTATTAAAATTTAGTTTCACTCCAGTATAGCTATTCTATTATGTTAATATTGGATTTGTTCTATTTTATATTTTCATTAATGATTTCAGTATTTAACTTTCTTTTTTTATAATAATCTTATGTACAATTATGTAGTTTCTAATCTGATGCTTATGTTGATATGTTTTTCTTTGGTTAATTTGGAGTTTAATGTTACATCTCATTTAACAAAGATCTGTTTGAATAAGAATTCTTTTCTAAAGAGGATGTCTTTTGTTTACTCTTGTTCAAATATGAATATTTTTAATTCTGAATTGTTTTCATGTTTTCTTTCATTAATGGACTCTTCCGCATTAAAATATATTTTTAACAACTTTTTTTATTAATTAATTATGTAATTAGAAATTTATAAAGATAGAACCTTATCTAATGATAATACTTAATAAATTAAAGTAGCTGAAATATTATAATCTCTGGTACAATATATAAATGATCTCACAGAAATTGTTAATCAAATTAAATTACAAAATTAAGCAGAATTTATAATTGCTTACTAAAGTCATATGAAAAAAATTAAGGCTGAATTAAAAGAATTAAAAAACAAAACTGAACAATAAAGAAATAATATGTTATAGAATTAAGTTAAAATAAATCAAAATGACAATGAATTGGTAAATTTTTATTTGTAATTCTTATAGACTCTTTTTAGATAAGAATGTTTGAAATTATATGCCAAAATTGAATCAAAAAATAAAGAAAATTAAGAATTAAAATTTAAATTGTGAGAATAAGAAAAAAACAATTAGTTTTTAGAATAATAAACTAAAGGTTTAATGAAAAAACTCAAATTACAAGAAATTGAAAAAAAATAACAAAATACTCCATTATTAGAATAAACTTTTTGTACAACTGCTCCTGCAAATTAATTTAGTAATTTTTTATTTTATTTCTAAGAGTTTCTGAAAAGAAAAATAACATAATGTTAATCAAAATTAGATCTACCTTCATCTTTGTCTAAATATCATTTCTTAAACATTAAAGAAATGTTTTCCAATGAAGAATCAAACAATAACAACTAAAAATGTAATGAATTAATTGAAAACATTTCTAAGTATATTTAATTAAAATAAATTTATAGATATGTTACTTAAATTTAGTTCAAATAACAAAAATAAATATAAAAATTAAATTAAAAAGTTCATAATTTATTAATTTCGTAAAATAAAAAAAGTATTATTAGAAGTGATCTAGAATCCTTCTTTTTAGAATGTGTTGAAAGTGTTAGAAGAGATATTTTAAAAAAGAAAAGACCTTTTGGGAATAATTAATTATAACAATCTTAAATAGAAAATATTACAGATTTTTCTTAATTTTATAAGGAAGATAAATTGAAAATATTAGAACTTGTAGTAAGTAATGAAAAAATCTTAATCTTCTTATATTAAAAATTATTTCCAAATCATATAAATTTAGTTATAAAATCAATTCGAGAAGATATGAATTTAAATACATTTTTAGATTAAAGTGTAAAATGTGATTTATAAAGTAATTTTGATTAAAATGGTGATTATAAGATAGATTTTCCAAAAACAACAAGAGAAGTACGTTCAGTATCCTTAAATAAGCAATTAGAAGTAAAAAAAGGAAAGATTTTATCTAAATAATATTGATTGATTATATATTAATTATCTAAATTACAATCATAAAATATGCCTTCTTTTAACATGGATTGATAATTCCAATTAAGTCTTAAATTTTCTTCCACAATTGGGTTACATACATGGATAACCTTCTTCTGGTATATTGTTAATAATTTAATTGATTAATTGTCTTGTATTAGAAAGTTCATTATTTTCTTTTACTTTCAAAACCTGATCACAAATGTTACCAAAATTAGAGACTGCTTTTTCAATTTTAGTTGCATATTCCTAATTTAAATTGGAGTCCAATAATAAAATTAAACATTTTAAACCAAGATTGGCTATATCATTTTCATTTGTAGTACAATCATTCAAAACTTAAGTGATATAATCAATTAAATTTATATTTTCCTTTTTTCTAATGATAGATAAAATATTACTTAAATTCTGAATCTTATAAAAGATTTAAAATAACACCTAAACAATAGTAAACGACCTCTCTTGAATTAGAATCTAATAATACTATAACACCTTCTGATATTCTCGATTTCATTATTTATTTAATTAAATCCTTCTACCTTGATAAATTTGATAAAACTCGTAATCCATCACAGCAAACTTCTTAATCTTCATTTTAAATAATAAAATGTCCAAGAGTTGATATTAATTCATATTTAACATTTTTGTATTCAAAATCATTTAAGAATGTTTATTTCTCATAAAAGGTTAAATTAGATAAACAACTTAAAGTACAAGATATGATTTCCTAATTTAAAAATTAAAACTTACTTATTATTTTGTAATTTATGTATTCTTTTATAATAATTTTAATAATTTTGATATCAATATTCTGTATTCATTTGAATAATTTTTTAAAATATCTAATCCTATTTATTCTATAGTTAATATATTTGCAATTAATCTTATAATTCTGATTAAAGCATCAATATCCTTCCTATGAAATAAATTATTAAATATTACTCCGATTGTAATATTTAGAAATCCCATGCTGCTCTGCTTTAAGAAAATTAATCAATTTAATTTAATTGTTAAGGATTAATTTCTTTTGTCCAAAAATAATCGAAGCATTAGAGAATGTCACCAAATTAATTAAATTTATAGTAAATTAATTATCTAATTCCTTCAAAATATGTAGTCATATTGGCTAATAAAAAGGAAGCTCTAATAATTATATAAATATTTGTTTAATATGTTTTAAAGAAACTTGAAATATTTTGCATTGCTTCAGTATTTTATAAAAAGAATTCACAACATTCTTTACTTAATGACATCTTTGACATAATTCTTAAAGTATTTAAAATTAATTCATAATTCTTACTATAATTAACCATGCTGATAACTAATTTTTTAATAATTCCATTCTAAAGATACATATCCACACTGTTATTTTCATTAGCTAAATTTCTTAAAGTAGCAGTAATAGTAGTATATAAATTGAGTAAATCTTTATCATATGTTTAATCATATGGAAATGAATGCAAATAACTCTCTATCAATTATATATAAGTAGGCTATAATAATTTTTATGCTTCTTTTTAATTATTAGCTATATTTTTAATGATAACAAAAATTAAATTCAAATAAGGCAATTATTATTAGGTAGTGGACTAGTCTCTAGTTAATTAAGTAAAGAGTTTTAGAAATCTAAATAAAACAAAACTTAAAGAATTATCATTGATTAAATTTAAGAATACATTCTCATTACTTAATTAAGCAGTCTTTTAAAGAATAGCTAAAACTTATTAAGGTTAATAAAGTAAAGATGGTAATTATTCTTAAATTTTTGAACCACTTTTTGGTCTTCTTAAAAGTGGTTTAGCTTATTTTTAAAATAATAATTCTAATAAATTTAAGGTAGTGAATCCAAATAATGCTGCTTTGATGGCAAATAACCTAACCTATAGATCATTAAAGTCTATCAATTAAATACTCTGTTTTAAAATTTATTCTTTGCTTTAATCATTACATTCTGTATTTTAAGTCCAATCTTTAAAAAAAATGTAACATTTCTATACCCATTCTAACTTACTTGGATTAATTTATGTAATAATTTTACTTTTCTTATTATATATTATCTACAAGCCAATTAATATTTGCAGGCTGAATATCCATTTTTGAACTTTGTGGTCTAGAATCTATTTGTTTATTTAAACTGATTTTAGGTGGTAAACCAATCTTTTGTTGTTAAGGTCGATTTAATGTTATTTTTGTTAGAGTCAATTTCTTTTCTGGATTCATGAATTCGAAAATTGAATATAATTAAATACAAAATATAAGAAATAAATACAACTGTTTAATGAATATATTATATTGAAAATAATTTTTTCATAAATTATAAATCATCATTAATTAAGAGAAGTATTCTAAAGATTCTCTTCTACTTTTTTTCTTTTACTATCAGGTCCATCTTAAATAATTACACATTTTGTAATTTCTTCAAGAGGTTCCTCATTAGTTAGGAATTATTTAAATTTTTTTTTATTACTGTTTGTTTACTCAATCTATTCTTTATAACCAATTGAATTAATTAATTAATCTATAAATGATTGAAGTAAATTTTCGAACTCTGTTTATCTTTTGCTTTGATGAATTTGATGTAATCTAAATAACTGTTAACCAAGATTCATTTTAACGATTGACAATAATTCATTACTTGATATTTCATTTAATAATTGAACAACCTAAATTATTATAAGAACAATTACATCATCCATTTATTTATCATTTCTTATTAAATCATATAATCTAATTACTAAACTTTTAAGTAAATGCTCATTCAAATTTTATAAACTAGGCAATATATTTTAATAATTTCCATTCAATATTTTATTAGCTAATTCTATTGCTTCCTTCAATTTCTTTGTTTCTGTCTATATTGGCCTATCATTCCATTTCCTAATTTTTTCAAGACGTAAATCAGCACTAAACTTTTATATAAACAAATACTGTGTTCCATCTGCTAAAAAATTAACTCTCCATAATTAAATTGTGCTAGTCTTCCTATTCGAAATTGAAGAGATCTATTTATGATTATTCTATAATTACTTATGCTGGCCACCATGGATCTAAAGCTTAAAAAACTACTTACAGCCTAAGACTTTAGCCCAAACTACTTCATTTATCTCAAATTTCACATCACAGCCTTATTACATTCCTCTCAATTATCGTACTGTAAAACAAATAATTAATCACAAGATATTATAGGATTTTTTTAAAATTCGTTAAACATCACATTCAACTTTAATTATAATATGAATATAATTTCAGAAATAAACAAATGTCTTTAGCATTTATTTCATCATATCAACTAACCATTATTATTCACTTGTATTATGTCTATGAAGTCCTATTACCTAAAATTGATAAACTTTGATAATTTTAATTTCTTAGAACACTAACCTTTTCTAATTGAACATTTGAATTATTACAATCATAAATATTGACAATAATTAAAGTTAGTTAATAAACTTACTAAATTGGATTTTCAATTTGAAGAAGATGTTGCGTATCTAATTAATGAAACATAATAAATTGATCAAGAATTTTTTAAATTTAGCAAATTAGAATAAATTCCTTTAAATCATAATAATAATGAAAAATGTTTTACGCAATTTAAATATACTCAGGTTGATGTTTAGTATTTAATACTTATTTAATTATTTTAAAGCATTAATAATTAAATAAAAATTAAATATGTTTCATTAGATAATTTTATTAGATAAATTACTCTTAAAAGATCTATACCACATCATCAAATTAAGATCTTTAATATGAACATTAAAAAAGTATAGACCTTTGAGAAAAAGAATATAAGAAACATTGTCTTAAAAATAAATTCATAAAAGGATTAAAAGGAACACCAAGTAATAAATAACAGATTCTCGAGTTTTAATTAAAATTTTGCTAGCAGATTTCACTCTTTCAAGTAAAATTTAATTGAATAAATCATCATTCAGATTAAATTTCTGCTTTTCAAAGATAAAATTCCCTTTTAAAAACTTAATTAAAACCTTAAAAAATAACTACAGATTCATTTGTAATAATAAGAATAGATATACAAAGACTTCAAGAAAATCTAAAAAATAGAACAATTTAAAATAAGAAAAGGAAAATAAAATATTAGCTCCTTTAAAAAAAGAAAAATAGAATTAATTCTTAAGATTTCGGAAATCCAACCAAAAGTAAAATTAATTACAGAAATAAAAGTCCCAAATATCCTTACAAAAATTCTTATCAAAACTCCTCAGAAAAAATAATTTAAATATAAAGTAGTTAATTTTTATAAAAAAATATTGATTAATTTTAGTTTTCTATAAGTAATAATTATAATGAATTTTAGATTATTAATTCAAAATTCTCAAATTTTATTGGATTCTTATAAATTTTATTTTTAAAAATGACTTATATTTATATTTGATCTGAGAATTAATTATACAGGATATACTGATTATTATTTCAAATGATCTTCTGAGAATTATATACAATATATGATCTTATCTGACGTTCTTAATTTATTACATCAAATAAATTTATAATATAATGATGTCCTTAGATATTTAAAATGACTATTTAGAATTTGCATCAATTTTAGATGAGAAATACTATATAATTGATACAATTGGATTTGGAAGATATGCAAAGTAAAGTGAATTGAATATAAATATAGAGTTAAGTTGGCAATAGACATAGAGGATAAACAAAAATATGCTGTAAAAATAATGAAAACAGACCCAACAACAAGTTAATGTAGATCTGATACATTTATTAATGAAATTTCAACACAAGCTGAATTTGATCATAAACACATAATTAGAATCATATATGTAATTATGCAATATAAATGAATTTAGTGTAGAATGAATGGAAATTACAAAAAAATAGATGGAAGAGTATAACAGGTTTCATATTTTGTGATGGAATTGGCTAATTAAGGAGAATTGTTCTAGTTATTGGAATAAACTGAGCAATTTTCTGAAAAATTTGCAAGAAACATTTTTTCTTAATTAATAAAAGGTAAAAAGCATCCTTTATTGTTAGCATAGGAATTGAGCATCTGCATGAACGCGGTGTTGTTCATAGAGACGTCAAAGCTGAAAATATACTTTTTAGTAATGGTATACTTAAATTGGCTGATTTTGGATTTAGTACAAAAACTATAGATGAGAAAGGATCAAGAGTACAATTTGAAATATCCTAACATATAGGATCTCCGGAATATAATCCTCCAGAATTATATAATATTGGTAAAGAATAGGTTAATTTTTAAATAGGCAAATAAAAATTTTATAATCCAGAATAAGCTGATATTTTTGCTGCAGGTGTAATCTTATTTACAATGGTTATCAGATCTGCACCTTTTAAGACTTCAAAATCAACTGATCCTTATTATTCCTTAATGAAAAACAATAAATAATCATTTTGGAAGATCTTTAGTGAAATAGCAGATTCATCAGCTTAATTTAAGGATTTAGTTGAAAAAATGTTAGATGAAAATCCATTAAAGAGAATCACTATTGAATAAATTAAATAACATCCTTGGATGTAAGGTACTTATTCTCTTATTAGTTTAAGGATAAATACTTAATTAAACAGAGTTTTAAAAGGAATTGAAAAATAGATATGATATGATTTTTAATTAATAAATAGTTAAAATCACAAACAAGAGGGATACTAAATTCTCCACAAGAAAATCAATTAAAAAAGTAGAAACTGAAACAATCAGTAAAAATCTCACTAAATGTTCTTACGAAAATTTTGAACTGATCGATATGGTAATTATTTAATTTATTTATAGATAAATGCTAAATTGTAAATCAAATAGCATTTGCCAAAAGAACAATTTAAATAATAATCCCATAAGAGTGAAAAATTCAAAGTAGGAATATAATAAAAATAATAAAATTAATAAAGTTCTAGAACAAACTAAGAATCAAAAAGATCAAGCCCAGGATCACCTTCGAACGATTCTGATAATTGATAAAACCAAATTATATATATATATATTGTAATCATTCAAAATCTTTAAAGTTTGAATTTTATTATTCTTGTTTTGATGATTAATTGGTTTTAAATATAGAATAATTTTGATTCTATTCTTTTCCGATAGTTTTTGATAAATGTTTTATTTATGGAATTTGAAGATATTCTCCATTCGTTCTTCTACTTGTATAATTAAGTATAGTTTTATTTTCATTGAAATTGAAAAACAAATCTATTTTATTGCTAGTTGTTTGTATTGGATGAATATTAAAGATTAAATCTAATCCATCATCAATTTCAGTTTTCATATGGATTTTTCTAATATTTTATTTAAAAATTGTATGTTTTTTTGATTATTATTCTTGTTTATTAAAAACACTAGTAAAACATTCATTACACAAAGATATCATTTAATTAAGAAATACAAGATTCATTTTGAATTCTTTGTATTCTTCCATTGACATTTTTGGATACATAATTTTGATAATTCGTGGAATTAGTTACTACTAATCAATTTTAACTTAACCAACATGGAGATTATGATTTAATTTTAAGATATTATCTCGAGAGAATTTTTAATTTTAAGATTTTCTTGTTAAAACATTATTTTCCCAATTTTCAACAATATCCTTTAAGCGAACTTTTGAAAATTCAATTTAATTTTTATCTTTATCACATCCAATACATTTAGAATTATCAGATAATATAATAGCTTTTGGGTAATTAATTAGTTATTTTTATATTTTGCTTGAAATTTCAAATTGAGCTAAAATAATAAAGAAATAATTTTACGCTAATTTAATTGTTTTAATTCACTATTTGAAGTTAAGACTTTTGAGCTAAATAATAAATAAACTTTATTTTTTTTTGCTATCTTAAATAATACTTCCATTTGACAAATTTATTTTTAATTTTATGTAACATTAGCTACATGAGAAACAATTAATCCACATAGAAGTTCTAATCTTTGAGTAAGAGATGTTCCTTTTAAAGTTCGTTATTCAATAGGTCCATTTAACATTTCAAATGTTACTGCTCTTTAATATATATCTGCCTTAGAAAAATTAATTTGATATTTATTTGAAAAACATTCAAAGAAACACAAGTTATTAGTCCATGTACATTTAATGACTTCATTACAACTACCTATTCAATGTTATATATATATCAAATACCTTTTGGATAAACAAATCTTTATAGATATCCTTTTGTGTTATCAGATATTTTGGAGGTTAGCATTTAATATAATAAGTGTTGTGATAAATACTCAAAAGTTGTTAAATTTTTAGTCTTATTAATCCAAATTGCACAAATTAAAAGTTAATCATCTTTATCTGTAACAAATTCATTTAGAATATCTTCCCAATTAAGTTTCGATTTGCTTTTTCTCATAATTTAAGAATCATGGCTATAATACCAGAAATATGGTTATCCTTAAATAATCTCAATAGTATCTGGAATGTCAATTTTAATGTTATTTTTAAATATTGGATCCTAAAGCCATAACAAATGAAACAGATTAAAGTTGAATCCATTTTCATCCAGCACAAATCTTTAAAAACTCATTCCTCTTTATTAAAATTATAAAAATAATAAAGCATAAATAAAAGATGGAAATGTTATAATTATTATAATATATTCTTGAAAACAAAAGAAATATTATAATAAATTAAAGTATGAGGTTTATGATCTAATGAATAGGAATATAATAAACATAATCATTTCTAATTCTATTAATCTATCGATAAAGTTTTAGGTATAATAACTTTTTTTTTTTTTCCATCCTAAGTTTCTCTAAACTCAACTCGTTATTCAGTAACAATTTCTTATTTTTTAGATTCTTCATTTTTTTTTGAAACATCTTCTTCTTCTATTTTATCATTGTTATATAACACTTTAATATATTCAGGTAGTTCTAATTTAGAAATTAATTATACATTCAATAGGAACTTCAGAACCAAAATGTCCTTCTTCAATTTAAACAAAAGAACAAAATCCATCACATGAACTGATAGCAATCAAATTGGAACCTATATTTAATGAATATATTAAATACCTCTAAAACAAATATCAGTAATAGATGCATAATGAAGATTTCCAAAAATAGCAATAGGAGTAGGACTATCAGTTGAATAAAGTAATAAGGAATCAATTGTTCCTATTGCAAAAATCATTTTATATGGTAAATCTATCAAAGGTTATTGAATATCTTAATTTCTTGTAAAGTATTTTGAACAAAATCTTATAACTAAAGCTGGAGTATTAGTAGGTAAAAAGAAACAAGGAACTTAAGGAGATTATCTTAAGAATCCATAAGCTCCCATAATTGGTTTATTATCAACCCAAAATTCAGCAGCAGGTAAAATATAAAACGATCCATCAGGACTCCAATCTGGTCTTCTAACAAAAGTAAATAAACTAGTTTCTCCTAAAAAGATTCCATTTTATTTTTTTTCTTCTTATTATTATTATTATTATTATTATTATTATTATTATTATTATTATTATTATTAATCTTATAAATTAGATTATTATGAATCTACTTTTTAAGCATTTTCTAATTTTCTAACCACAAGTTATGGATAAAACTATAGATTATTAAGATTTCTTTTTTAAGCTTTCAATATTTTCCAAACTCTAGCAGTTCTGTCTTAACTTAATGAGACTATAGTTTTAAGTCTTGGATCGATCGTTACACCTTAAACATAAGATGTATGGCCATCCAAAGTTTATAATTGTTTTTATTTCTTTACATTCCAAACAATAACATATTTATCTAAACCTCCAGAAACTAAAATTTCACCATTTTTTGACCATTATAAATCATATATTTCTTTGCAATGACCAGTTAAAATTGAAAAAGGCCACCATTATAATTTAGGTTCAGATTAACCAAAAGTTTATCTAACTTATTAATTCCAGATTATAATTTTATAATCATCAGAACCAGATGCAAAATTTTTGCCATTAGGGGAAAATTTTAAGCAATTAACAGTTTATTCATGTCCAGAATTAATTGCTCCAGCAAACTCAACAATTTTACTAGAATTTTCTATTATTGTCCACATTTTAATGACTCCAACATCTTCACTTAAATTATCTTTTTCTGCAATCCTTGAATCTGAACCTCCTGTAAGCAATAGATTTTACGATGGGTGAATTGCAATTGCCATTATTCTTTCTTTTTCTCCATGCCAAATCATATTTGGAATAGCTAATTTCATGTTTAATTAATTAAATATTAGGCGCGTAAATTTAATTATTTACATATATACATATATATATCATTCTAAATCAGGTATGTCATCATCAATCTTTTAAGTTAATTTTGCTTATGCTTTTTAAATTAACAAATCTAAATTCTATCTTTCCTATTTCTACTTCAATTCTTATTATTTTATTTATTATTGTTATTTTTCTTATTCCTCTTTTTTCTTTCTTTCAGCTATTTATTTTAGCATTTCATTAGGATTTACTTTAGGCATCATAATAACTAACTCCCCTGTTATTTCTGATCTTTAAATCTTTGATCTTTCAGCAAATACTTCTTCATCTAAACGAATTTATGTTAATTTCCCTTTAATTCTCACAGACACATAAGTAGGATTCACATTTACTTAAATTAATGAAGTATCTAAATATTTTGGAATATTCATCTTGAATATCACATTCTCTGGATCTTCCCAATTATTTAAATAAGGTTTATAACCTCCCTCATCACATTATCTAACTTTTCCATCATTCATTAAAATTGATGTTTCCTTTTTTTCCTTAAACTTTTCAGGATTTCTTTATCTCTCTTTTTCCTCTCTATGATTGATATTATTATTTTATTACTTTTCTTTTGCTTATTTCAAATACATCTCCTTCCTTGTCTCAGGAGTATATGCTACTTTATCTTCACTATTTGGATTCAATTCTTTTCTTATCTTCTCTTCATGTATTCTCTACTCCTCTTTAATCTTCTCTTCCTCTATAGCATATATTAATTCTTTTTATAATTAACCCAATATCTATTTTGCCTTTATCCTCTCTGTATGAGTTATTTCTTTACCATCCAATGAGTGCAGAGAATCTACTTAACTTATTATGTAGTCTCGATATCCTTACCAACTAAAATTTATTATTTCATTTTATTTACTCTGTACAAGGATTCCCTGTTAAATATAATTCTTTCAATCTACATTTTTAGAGGCATTAAACTGACTTCTCTATATTTTATAAATCTACAAAATTCACTGTCATATCTAACTTCATTAATGATTCACAATTCTCTATTCCTTCTATCACTCTTATATTATTTAATGCTAAATTTAAGTATTCCAACTCTCGAAGTTTATTCAAATTTTCCATCTTCTCAATTATATTGTTTTATAACAATAATATTTTCAAATGACGGCAATATACATCTAAATTCTCTATTTTCACTATTTCCTCTTAATGAATTGAAATCTCTTCTAAATTTGTTAACATCATTTCATTATGCTCTGCTCTTTTTCTTAACAATTCTTAAGTTATTCTAGACATCTATACTCTTTTATATTATTAATTATTCAAAATTATAATCAAATTATTCTCATTCATTAACAATCTCCTCTTTCTAATCCTCTATATTTTTTAGACCATATTTTTCATTACTTCTTCTCTATCTCCTTTACTTCTATCTCTACAGTTTCTAACCTTTTATATTTGCTAAACTATTTGTTCCATTTATTTATTCATCTAATTTCTCTTTCAATGCTTTTATTGCATAATTCTTATTTGTTTCTAAATCTCGACTTTTCTGACATTTTATTTATATTCCTGTAGGTCTGTGGGTTAATTATACACAATTTGATGTCTTATTTATCGCCTATCCTCCAGGACCTCCACCTTTTATATATTTCCATTCTAAATCTGTCTATTAGATTTCAATTGCCTTTCTATTCATTTTCATCTCCTTTATCGATACAAAGGCACAAAATCTAGAATATTATTTTACAATATTAATCATTTTATTAAATCATTATTTAATCACAATTTTTCTATGAGTAATAAATTAATCTCTATCTTATTGTTAACTGTGTCTTTCTGTAAGAAAATTCAGACGTTTGTTTTCTATATAATTTACTATAATTACAAAAATCATCTTCTACATGAGGTTCATTATTATTTACATTTTAAAGATTCAATTTGAAATCAAATTTTTTATGATTTTATATAGACTATGTTGCCATTTAAATATATTTTTTGACTATGTCATCTGATTTTTAAGAATTAATATTCAAAACTTTTGATTAACTGTGGTTTGCTTGTTATTGATGCTAAGACTTAGTACCTAAATCTACTCCAGTAGTTTTCTTAGAATATTAAGATTTAGCTTTAGAATTACTATTCATCTTAAAAGTGTTTATTGTATTGTATTATGAAGGCAACATATAATTAAATTCAGGTTTTTTTTATTAATCTGCATTTTATGAACTTCTAATTTTCAAATCATGCAATTTATGAAATAAATCTTCAGCTATAGGCAATTATTTTGTATTTCTATCAGTTAGAGAACCTCCTTTTGTAATTTTATCGAGTTAATTTTAATTTATTTTTTTTTGTTAAATATTAATAGGTTGATAAGCTTTTTTTAATTATTCCTGTCTTTATGATATGTTTTGTATACTCCCATTATTATTATTTTAATCCTATTTAATACTCTTTTATGAACCCTAAAATCCTTATATTACAGTGGATGTACTAGCTACGATTAAATCTTAAGAAATAGTTGATCGTAATTATCGATTATGATTACCTTTATATTCTCTCAGCATCTTCTGAATGACAAAATTATTATCAATCTTTTGTGCTTTATTTTTATCCTCTAAATCTATAGGTTCAATATTTCCAGATACATATTCATGAAATTATTCTACTTATTAATCAACTGAATCTTTTATTTTGGACATTTTAAAGCTTGACTAAGAATGTTTGGATTCACTCTTTGAATTGGCAAGAATGGCTAAAAGAAAATGAAAAGTAAATACCCTTCTTTTCCCTAATGTCAATATGATTAGTTCTTCGTTTAACAGTTTTCATAGCGTGTAAATCTTTTATTATATTAGTGGAAATAGTTTATTAACTTTGAATAGGGGATTTTATATAGAAATGCGATGGTAATTTTTTTAGTTAATTGCTCATTTAATTTATAATGAGGTAATGTTTATTAAGCATGTCATTTAATTATGGAGTTTCTTCTTAAACATTAATTATATTTAACCCTTTAAAATCAATACGACTGAATTTCTTTGGTTAATCCTATGATGAATAGATGTCATGCTCTTCAGTTTCATAACTAATTTATGAATTAGAGGATAGTTTTGAATTGAGAACGTTGTTAATAACGATTGGGTTATGGGATTTGTTTGTATGATCAGTTTGTTAGACTCTCTAATAATAGAGTTTATCAATGCGCTTATTCCTCTTTATCATCAGTTAATGTTAATCAACTACTAAAAGATAGGGATGTGCATCTTTGTAATTCGTCACATAAAATTCAGTCAATATATCAAGTCTTGGTTTGACTTCATCCTACTTGTAATATCTACAATTTAAGGAAGTTCAACTACCTTTTCATATATTCTTATTGCTCATCTAATATCACATAATCCTTATAATAAATTACATGAGGAGCGTTCGTAATTTAAGATAGGATTTCATTTATAGGTTTTGCGAAATAGAAATTGAAGGCTTCAAAGTATTTAGTTTGTAATTTATCCAGAATTAGTTATCTAGTATTTTATCGACACAATTGACAATTATTCTTCATGGCTCAAATTATCTATAAAATTAATATAAAATGAAAAAGCTGAAAAGTAAACTAGAGAGCACCAATACAGACAGTTTTGGTATTTCTGGAAGTGATTTCACAAGAACTTAGAAATCTAACCGTCGATTTTTGATCAACAATACTATGAAAATGTAAACTGAATCAACAGATTAGTTGAAATTGGAATTACCACCTGTTGTGAATCTACCTTTTAAGAGTAAGATTAGATCATAGAAATAATCTCGAAATATGTTAAGAACAAGCGATTTATTTAATGTATATAAGGCACCTCAAACATTGGCAACGAATCCGGAATAGTTGTTAAAAAAGACGAGATAATATCAATTATCACAAACGCTAATAAAGTATTATTCTGATGAAATTGCTACTATTAAAGATCAGTAGACTTTGGATGACTAGGAGATAGAAAACTAGATTTCTAAATATATAAATGAAGCTATTTAGAGTTTGGAGATTTTGATTAAGAAAATTCAAAATTTATTGTAATATAAATAAAATAGGGAGAAGAGTGAATAAGAAATGAGAGAAATTATGCAGGAGTGTTTTAAATAGAAAAATTTATGTATACAATAAAGGTTGTGTTATATTTTTGGCAAAATGGAACAACTGTTCTTTAATCCATTATCAGGAGCCATATATTTTAAATTGTGCAAACGGTTGTCAGATAATGAAATATATTTTCGAAATAAGATGAAAGCATATCGAGGATTAGGAGAATGCTTATTGAGAGTTCGACCTAAATTAAGTTAATTGTATTTTACCAAATATTTGATGTCAGCATGGAAGTTGAATGAGAAGAATCACGAACTATATGCTTATGATTTATTAGGAAAATATTATTTTTATGTTGGCCAAATTGAAAAGGCAAAGCAATTTCATGAAAAAATGATAGGAGGTTATTGTGAAGTATGTAATATCTATGATGATTGTAGGTTCCTGATTCTAGAGTTAGAATATTGGCCTAAAGTCGTTTAGAACAAGGTTCTTTATCAAATAGAATTAATAGAGAACATCAAGTAGTTGATATTGATGTTGTAACGTCTGATGATGAATGTTATGAAATTGTCTTAACTTAACCATAATAAATTACAGTAGCCACTGTGAGTTCTGTAAAATATTTTCAAAGAAAGATTCCTGATCCTAAATCTGTAAAAGAAGAAGCCAATACTAATATTAGATAAAAAAAAACTAAATATAATTCTCAACTCCTTGAAATTGGAACAGAATTTGACATGTCTAAATTAGTTATTTCAAATCCTCATCTTAATATTGGAGCCATTAAAGATCGTGTTCTATTAAGTCATATGAGTCCTAACAGAAAACTAGAAATGTATTAATACCTTTGTTTGGCCAGTGATAAAAATGCTTTCAATAATGTTAATCTGCTATCTGGATTATATGATAGATTTGAAATTAGTAAAATCAACAAATACCTGACTAAGTTGATTTCTCTTTTGAGCACTGTCTAATAATGGTTAATCACCTAATTAAAGTCAAAATCAGTTACTCGTAGATGTGCTCTGCTTTGAAATATTATTATTTTAGTTTATATACTAAATTTTTTATTTTATTATTTTATTATGTCCAACCGAAATACAAAATCTAAGAGTCCTAACATTAAAAAACAGTAAAATTTTGACAAAGATTTAATCAAATATCTTATTTTATAAAAGATAACCAAACCTTCTGTTCCTGCCGAAATGATTACCAAAACCTAAACCGATGAAGATTCAGAACTCAATTAATTTAGATAAGAAATTGAAATTAAGTATTCTTAAATCCTTTATCTTATTTCTAGATTCAAGAAATGTAAAATCAATTAGTAATTTAAGTTTCCAAAAGAAAACTACGAATCTTCATCTGATAATTCTCTTTCATCTCTTAAAGATGTAACTCTCTATTAGTTAAATCATAATAACTTACAATCTATCACAGATGCAACCTAACCATAATTCATTAAACTACTCAACCAAAAATTAATCAAATTAACAGATTTAATTCAAAATGAAACTTCAAATGAAAATCCAATCCTAAATCTTAATTATTCAAGGTTAATCTCTTAATAAATATTAAGATTACAAAAGCTCCGTGTTCAGAATCTTTCCAATACATCCATAACAGAATAGATTGATTTAACTGTAACAAGTCAAGGTCGTGAAAGCATGACTTAAAAACACAATTTTAATATTGGCTTTAGAGCTACCCCTACATTGTCTAAAGAAAAGAAAAATCCACCTAAAAAAATACTTAATATAGAATAACAAAAGTTGCTAAATAATGCAATCAAGTAATTTAATCATTTGTTAATTTAGCAACCCATTCCATATCAGAAATAACTAAGGGAACAAGTCTTTACTTAACAACACTGTTTATGCTCAAGACAAAAAAAATATTGAGAACATTAGAATTAAAACAGAATATAATGATTAAGAATCGAATTTAAGTCATTTTTATTTACTGTCTAAATCAAGGTAAATAATTATTTTATTATTCTATTTTCATTTCAGACCTAAGAATAGAGAAACAAATACAAAAATTAAAAAATAAGATTCCTCTTAAAACCATAAAATGTTAAATTATACAATAGATAGTCATATGTTAGAAAAGTTAAAAGGCACAAGGAATGCTAAAAGTTAAAACAAAAATTATTAAAATTGATTTTAATTATTTATTAATAATTTGTGCTTTTTTCACTTCTACACTCATACTCTATTGCCATAATTTAAATCAATAAGATATATGTGCAAATTATAAATAATAGTAAAAATTATATAGATTAGAAAGATGTTGTAAAAAACGGATTTGTGATTAATTAATATAAAATGAAAACTTTCTTTGGGTTTACATTGTTGTATTTGATATTGGCTAAGTATATTAAACATACTACATTATAGTCAAGGAATTTAATCAATTCAATAAGAAAAATTGCATCCAATTTCAAAAATTATACTTGGATTGTCAGAAGTGTAATCAAAAGATTTTAATTTCCAATAATTGTTTGTTTCACTAGATGAATTGGCAGATTCTTTCTAAAAAAGGGTAAATGATGAAAATACTACTTATGAACAAGATTAGTAATCATATTTTTCTGATGTCTAATTCTATGAGAATTAAATAAATGATTTTAAGAACAAAGTTTATTTTGATCATTATCTCATAGATTGCATAATTGGAAATTGATATCAAAGAATTAAATGATGAAGGATTACGTTTATAAGCATTTTTAACAGAAGCTAATTAAGACTTAAGTGATGCAATTAAATTAGTGACTTAAAAGGAATAACAAATCAACTCAGATAATTCAGTTTTTGAATAACAGAATTAAGAATATGCTGATACAATAAATGTTCTTGATTAAGCAATTACATTACTTAATGAAATCAAAGATGAAGCTTCATTAATCTAAAAATAACAACACATCAAAGAAGTCTCTTAAAATATGCACAAAAGGTATGAAATTCTTTCTTATGATTGTTAGTATGAAAAAATTGTCATCAAAAAGAGTCTTTTATTAACCTTTAGTAAATGTTTTAACATAATTATCATAAAACAACTATGTAGATTAAGAAAACCTTAATAAAGTCATTAATTTTATGAGTTAACTTAGATAAAATTTGATTGATGCATAAATATCATTGTAAAATCAACATGAATCATAATCTAAATTGTAATAAGATATTTTATCTGAAACCTAAGCTAAAGTTAGTGAAATTTAAGATTTTTTAATTCCATTATTAGAAACAGAGATTTCCATCAAGTAAATTGAAGTTAGAGCTTTAAATTCAATATTATAAGATGCTTAGAGTAATTTAGTAGAAGCTTAAGATAATCTTGTTGCTACTTAAAATAGATGGATTGAAAGGTAATAAATTATACTAATCATTAATTTAGAACTGCAACACATAACAACTTATTATAACAATATAATAATGAGTTGCTAGCTATTAAAGATGCCGAAAATGCGCTAAAAAAAGGTGGTATATTTAGATAATGATTTTGTTTTAATCAAAAACAATTAATAATAAATGCAAAATTATTTTGTTAATATAAAAATTAAAATAATGAAAATTTTACAAATATTTTTCATCCTATTGTTTTTTGTATCTCCTTTTTATTCTTTTTTTTTTTACTATTTTTCTATTCATTTTCGTTTTCTTTAAAATTCTCATTTTTTGTTTCTTAATTATTATTATTTTACTCTTCTTATTCTTATTCTTTAAGATTTTTTTCATTTTCTTCATCAATATCCCTTTCAAGGATTTCTTCTATATCAACTATTGTTTATCTTTTGAATTTAGTTTCCTTGTATTATATTTAAATTGTGCTCAATGATGGGATACAATTTCCATATTTATCATATCCAGTCGGAATACCGTTAGTTAACATTTTAACGAAAAAGGGAAAAATAAAAAATACAAAAGGAATACAAAGTAAAGCATACATTGTTCTAGTAAAAAATAACAAATCTCCAAATGATTAAGTAGAACTATCTTTTATTTTATAAATATATAATATTACTAAAATAATTAAATAATCTTTACTTGACATTATGATTGCAATATTCAAGGAAATAAAATCATAAATTAGAAAATATTTAAGTCTGCCTCCTTTTGAATCTTATGCAATTGTCAATTATTCTTTTAAAAAAGCCCCTCTGGAATAAGATTTTCTTAAAAAAATATATGCTATCCAAACATTTAAAACTTAAACGATTAATGTAAAAATAAGAATGTGAACTTAATGATGATTTCCAGGTCCACAATCAAAAAACAAATAATGAAAATAGGCAAGAAAACATGGAAGAAGTCCATTAGTAATAAATTACATAGATTTATACTCAGCAATATAATTGACTAATTAAAATTCTTCATCCTTTATAATTATTTATGAATACTTTATTAATGCATAATAGTATAATAATAAACATCATAGGCTAAATACCCATATATGGAAGTAATTAACAAATTTTCATGATTTGATATGAGATTCTTCTCATATGATCACGATTAGTGAGATCTGCAGGATAAAGAGAATATAGTATAAAATTTCTTATCTATTAAATTATTCCTTTTGAATCCCTTTTCCTAATTTCTACTTTACTAGTTTCTAATTTAGCTCTTAATTCCAATCTAATTAAGTCAGTGAAATCTTTCCATAAATTGATTGCAGCATCCTAAAAAAAATCTTACATAAAATCGTAAGGTACAGATTTTTAGACACTTTCAGTAATTTTAGGTTCTATCCTACTCATTAAACTAACAATTTAAGTATCAACCTATCCTGCAATCCAAAGATTAATATGTTATTTTTTTTCAAGTATTTTATTTTTTATATGAGTGTCTAATTTTTTTAATTATTTCTAAAAAATGGAGTTATAATTAATTACTTTGACTTATTTTTACGCACTTGTTGCTTATTTGGATACAAAAGTCTTCAACTAATACATAGTACTATTTTACTCTTTAGCCTTTTTAGCTGCCACTTCATAATAGTTATCACCATTTTCATCCAAACATATTTTTTAATTAAGAAAGTCTGGAATTTCATCATTTTTTTTAGGCTTTACATATTTTTTGTTTGCCTGCTCTTCGGCAATCTCTTTGATTTCTTATTCTTACATTTGCTGAATCAGTTCTTCTGGTATTATTGCTTTATTGAAATCTAATTAAGGAACATCAGACGCATTTTAATCAAAGTTTTGATTAACTATTTAAAAATAAACTCAGTACAATTTGCTTAATCATTCCCATCTATGTTTGAATCTGGTTAGATTTAATTTGGGAGACTAAGTGGTGATTTTGAAAAATCTTGTTTATTATTAAATTCTTCTTCTTTCATTTCTTTGTATTGATCCTTACCAAAATGTTTATTAAAAGCATCCTTGGTTTGCTATTTCAATTTTTTGAGCATATTTTATTTAATATTTTTATTTCAACCAATAAATTTACAGTCTCTTAAAAAGCATTAAAATATAGATTATCGTTTTAAGAAAACGAAATGTATATCTAACAATTGATTATGTAGAGAAAGTAATAAAGATAGTGTTTTAATATTAATATTTTTTTCGTTGTCATAAATATTGTTTATATTATTTCATAATAAATTGTTTAGTTAGATAAAGACAATTATGAGGTCTGTAAATAATGCAATTAGAATTGGCACTTAAGAGTACTCAAAAATATAATTATGAAAACAGGCATCAAAAACATAGGGTGTTGAAAGTTCCAAGAAAAACAAATCATCACATAACACTTGATCCAATAAACAGATTCAATTAAATAAAGGACTGTGGATCTAAAAAGATTGATTTTAAATTAGGCAAATTGATTGGTTCTGGAGCATAAGGTCAAGTTTATTAGGCTATGGACATGGACACAGGAGAAATTGTGGCATGTAAAAAATTACTAAATCACTTAAAAGATCAGTAAAAATTAGATGTAAGATGTATTAACTTAATTAGGTCGAATTATCATTTTTGTAAATTCTTTAACACAAGAATGTTATAAAATACATTTCTCACGAAAGTACAAAAGAATGCATCCTAATATATTAGGAATTTATGCCGATGGGTACATTTATTATATTAATCTAAGGATCTATTTCTCAACTATTAAGTGATTTTGGACCAATTAAAGAGTAGACTGTGAAAAGATATACTCAGTAAATTCTCAACGGTTTGGAGTATTTGCATAAAAAAGGCATATTACATTTGGATCTAAAATCAAGCAATATATTATTAGACTGTAATGGATAAGTGAAGATTTCTGATTTTGGTTGCAGTAGGCAAAATAAAGAAAATTTATGTTAAAGTATTTTATAAGGGAGTGTTCCATGGATGGCACCTGAAGTAGTCAGATAAGAAAGAATTGGACCAGCTTCAGATATATGGTCTTTTGGCTGTTTGATTTTAGAGATGATAACAGGTAGACCTCCATGGAGTGAATAAATAAATTTTGATAATCCTGCTACAAGTTTACTTAGTATTGGATTAAGTGGAGAATATCCTAGAATTCCTGAAACAGCATCTATATAAATGAAGGAATTGCTATTGATGTGTTTTTCACTGGATCCTTTAAAGAGAGCTACTATAAGATAACTTAAGTAGAGTGCTTTTTTATAATGATTTTAGTATTTTTATAATTTGTATGTCTAAGAGTATAAATTTTCCAATAATTTTAAAATATCCATTTGTTTAATCATTCTAAATGATAATTTAATGATTATATAAATAATCAAAAAAGATAAAATAATCATTTACTTATGAATCGATAATAAGAGCAAATTAATTAAGAAGAAATACAAAAAGAAGTTCAGATATTTATTAATTCTCTAGTTATCAAATGAAGTTATAAGAATTAGTATTTTTAATTGTGTTTGCTAATTTTACATGTTAATCTTTAGTTGCAAATTAATCTGGCTATTTGATTCAAAATACATTATCATATTTGCTTGGTTTATGGACTTATTCACTTTTGTTATTGTGATGCTTGATAAGAATATTAGTAAATTCTTTTCTGGGCTTCATTTTTTAGAAAAGGTGCTGAGCATATCATTTAAAGTAATTCATTTATTTCAAATAATAAGATAACTATAGTAATTCATTTTGAAGTTAAAGAAATTAAACTCTATTATATACCAGCAACTTAATTAATTATCACAATTGGATTATTTCTTTTCTAAGTACTTCATCATGATTAATCAAAAAGAAAGCATATTATAGTAATATCATCTTATCTATTAGATTGCTCATTCTTATTCTGTTCTCTATGTTATTTAAATTCTCCTCTTAACCTTGAAATGGAATAATCTATTTGGTTATAATTATTATTAGACATTTATAATAGCATGGACAGCCCTTGGAATCAACACATTCTTAATTATTTTATTAATGATAACAATGGTTGAGAACTGCTTCCTCAAACATATACCATAAATAGATGGTAAAAAATAATATTATTAAGGTACTTTAATATTTTGGTTTGTATTTTACATCTTTGGATTAACCATTATCCCATTTTTTCTATTAAAAACTTTGTGTGAATTTTATGAAAATGAAAATACCTATAGTAATGTTTAATTGGCATCAGTTTCTTTGCTTGTCTGTATTTTGATTTATCTCTTTTTATTCGTTTTCTTCACTTTAAAAATAAAGAAATAATTGATGTATTTTATTTATAGTATTTTAGTATTGTTTTACAATTTGACAATAGATAAGCTGCTTCACCAAAAAGATAATCATAGGAAAATCCTTAAAAAAAATGGAGAAAATTAAAGATTCCCATTATGTTCATAAGGATTTCAGCATCTTATTATAAAATGCTTGCTCGATAATCAACTGCAGATACTAGTACTCGTAATACTAGTTCTATACCTATATGCAGTGATATATTGAGACCTGATTCGCTAAACTTTCGTTAATCACCATGTTAAACAATGATGAAATAAATGAAATCTATACCAAAAGATTAAGATTCAGGAGATTTTTGTTTGATTTGTTTTGAAAATGAAGCTAATGTTGTTCTACATCCATGTAATCACGGAGGTATTTGTAATGATTGTTCTGAAAATTTAATAAAATCAACAAAGCAATGTTTTCTATGTAGATCTGAAATTAGATTTGCATTAAAACTAAATTAAAAAGATGGTGAAATGTTAGAAGCTACTGATGTATAAAAAGTTTGAATTATTAATCATATAATCTATTATCAATATATCAATTATCAAGATTCCTTAATTTTTATTTTCGTCTCTGTTTTTATTATCTTTCCTTTAATTATTAAATTAATTCTTCAGTTTATTTTATTCTTTTGAGTTATTCTTCTTCTATTTTTTAAGGTTCCTTCTTGATACCAGGTAAAAGTGGTAATAATGGTGTCCTTTCTTCAGTTCCATGTTTGGTACTAAAAAAATTTTAATTTTAAATTTTACCTTTTAATGATCAAAGGTTTTGGTTCTCCTTCAATATCTAATTTTTTTGGTTATTTAAGAGGATCAACCTTAGATTATTTATTAGAGATCCTAGCAATTTTCTTAACTTGAGGATTGTAAATATAATTTATTTAATTATTTTTAGTTGAATTATTTTAATAAGGGTCAAGTTAAGAATCATCAATTTTTTTATTATTTTTAGAAATAACAGAATTTTCTTGACTTTCATCAATTTTTTTATTTAATCTAGGTAAGAAATCTATATTGATAGAATGATTATCTTCTACATTTTCTAAATTCTATTTTTAGACAGCTAAAGTTTAAATGAATTAATATTTATCTACTTTAGTCATTCTAATAGGATTATAATTAGGTTTAGGTAATCTATCAGTTAAATAATGCATATTTCTTGGAACTCTGATAGTTTACAATAATAATTTAGCACCTTCTTCTTCAATCAAAATTTTATCGTCTAATCTATTAACAATTGCTTATAATTATAAGATTTTATCACAACTAGGTCTAAGATGTGGTTAAACTTATAATAATGCACGTATAATATTGCTTAAATCTTAACTATATATAGTTGGTATTTTTGGATAATATCCTTTGACTACTTTTTTATAAAGACCACTCATATCTTCTGCTCTAAAAGGAGGTTTAAGTGTCGTCATTTCATATAACACACAACCTAAAGACCAAATATCAGACTTAGAATCATAAGGTTAATCTTTCCATACTTCTGGAGATGCATAGTAAGGTGTTCCAGTTTAAGTATAAAGTAATATTTTCTTAGCAACTTTAGATACATTCATATCACCCAATTTAACAGTTCCATCACTATTCATAAATACATTTGCTGATTTCAAATCTCTATGATATATTTTCATATCATGTAATGCTTTCAGTCCTTTTACTATCTATTATATGTATTATATATTCATTATACTTAAATTAAGATATTCCATATTTCTTTTTCAGACATAAGAACTCCTTTTTTTTAACACTCTATTATTTTCTAAAATAAATCTCCATCATCTGCATATTCCATAACAATACTATCAAAATTTATTCTAAGAAAGTTACCATAAAATTTATGACTATTCCTCTAAAAACGCTTCTTTATATTGAATAACATTTGCATGTCTAACACTTGCTAAAATCCTCACTTCATTTAAAGCATTCTATTTCTCCTTATCTGAAAGTGACTGTAGCCTAACTTTCTTTAATGCATATTCTTGTTAATCTGCAATTCTTTTTATTTTATAAACCTTTGAATAAGCTCCTTCACCTAATATTTTATAGTTTCAGTTCTTACCTAACTCTTATAAAATCTAAAATTCCTTTAATGACATATTTTATTTTTATGATAAAATATTATTAATAAAATAGACAGAGAAAAACACTTATTATAAATTCATTTCAATTATTTCTAATATAAACTTCTTCTTCCAAAATTGGTCATTTCGTCTTATTAAACTTCCTCAAAATTTTACTGATAATTAATTATCTATGGTAATTACCTACTCTACGTTCTTTATGAATAAGCTCTGACATCTATTTTAGATACGTCAAAATACTTCGATTAGTCATTGAAATTTATGAATCTTTATAATCCTTAATTTGAGTTTCTCTAAAGTCCTTTTAAAAGTTCCTCTAAAATTAAGTCATCTATTCAGGTAAAAATCCTGGTTCTTCTATCATCATAGTGTTCTTCTTGATTGTAGATGGTCTTTTTTAAGGAGATTCTCTTTATTAATCATCACCTAATCTTTCTCTTAATTCAAAATTCTCTTTAGATAAAAATTGAATTTCTCTATACATAGATTCACATTTGTAATTAATTTATTCTTCCCTTTCTCTCATTTCCTTATTAGAAAGTAATAATTCCCTCACCATATTAATTGAATTAATTAATCTATCATTAGATTATGAATTTTCATTTTTCTTAGCATCTTCTTCTGAAGACTCTACCTCCAACAATCTTTATTAATTTTATAATAAATTATCCAAATTGCTTCTAGTATGCATATTATTCTAATTATTCTCATTTTTTTAAATAATATTAGATAAGAATTCAATGTGCTAATTAGCTTTACTTAATTCCAATTTCAAATTATCTATTTGTTATTTTAAATCATTTATAATTTTCATTTTTGGATCATCATTCTTAACTGGAATATTTACTATATAAGCTGCCTAAATTAATTTTAAATTTATACTTTTGTAGCATATTATAATGTTGATACATTTTCATCGTAAAAAGAATCTAAAGGCGCAATACAAGCAATCATTAAACAAAAACAATTACCTCCTATTGATTACTTCAATAAACAGGTTAATTTAGAATCTCTATAAGGAGGTATTGTTTTATTATTTGTATCACTCAATATTGCAATCACTTATCTTAAAGTCATTAAAGCTTTATTTATTTCAATACTCTCTTTAGCTTATCTTCCTTCTGTTCCTGTTATACTTATTCTTTCTGAACCAGCTAAATCTACTAATTCTAATTTTGATGTTATAAAATAATCAGGATTCTTCAAATCTGTACTCTCTATTTTTATTTCAAATATAGTATGACTACGAGAAGATTAAAAATTTAATTTATGACTTGCTGTTATTCTATTTCTGCTTCCCAATTTAAATAATTAGATAACTTCTTCTGCTGATTTACATTAATAAACAAATAAATTTTCAACAACAAATTATTATCGAACATTCCATCTCATTTTTAAACCGTTTATCTAGGTATTCTAATTAATTTTTGTTGTTTCCCCTAAGAGATCATATATTTTTTCATTATAAATTTGTAAATAAGAACAATACACTGAAAAGTCTTTTTAAAGCCCATTTTATTTTATCTTATTAAATAGACTATTGATTGTTTTAGGGATTATGCCTTCATGCTTAATTGCTATTCCTTCATCATCACGTTAACCCTCCATTGTATATGTTTTACCAGAACCTGTTTAACCATATGCAAATACTGTCACATGATACCCCTCTATAACAGATTATACCATTTAATCAATTTCACAACTCTTAAATACTTAATCTTATGAAGCTGATTCAGGTAATACATGATCGAATCTACTTGATTTATTTTTTACTTATAACTTTTTTTATTTCTCTCCTCTCTTATTGTTACTTCCTATCCACTGCAATCTATTCTAGAATTTAAATGACCTTATCTTTTTTCGTGATCAAGCAAAGGTCTAATTCGAACTGCCACTCTTATTTTTTATTTAGTTTACATTTGTTTAATATAAATTAATATAATTCATCTAACAAACATTTACCAAGCTCCATTATTAACCTACTATTCCATTATAAAATAAAACTACACAATCAACTTTTTAATTATACTATATTCTAATTCAATTCAAATTATTATTTATATTTATAAATTTTATCTGCAAGCTACTTGCTAACAATATTTAAAAACTACTATTATTATACTATATATCAATAAATTGAAATTTATTAAAGAGGAATTTTAATTCATATGGAATATAATTTATTAGTTTAAATTACCTTATTTTTTATTTAAATGGATTGGTTTTATATGCAATTTGATAAATAGAATTTATAAAGGATCTCGATTGAAAACATTAATACTTTTGAAGAGTTTTCCAAAAAATAATGAAAAATTACATTTTCATAAATTTATAAAAGAAAAAAATAAAAAATTTACAATCAGGACTTAAATTTCATCAAGTATCGTTTGATAGATACCATCTCTTCTAATGCCTTTTAATTCTAGTCCTCTAAAAATCTTGCTTTTTAAATATATTCATCTAATTTGGGCAATTTAAAAGCTGATTTTACTTTTTCTGATTTCTAGCGATTTTGCTTTATTTATGGTAACATTATTTAATTAATATAATATATTTATATGTTTAATCTATCAGTTCTTTTTATTCCCTTATTATTATTTAACTTAAGCTGTCTCAGGTCTTTTCTGCTTATTTAAAGGAGACAAATATTATCCAAAATATTGAACATAAGTCTATTTCAACTATTCTTTTATTGAAGGGGATTAAGATCTCTATCCTGAATTCAATTGAGGAGGAGCATTATGTATAGGGGATTGAGATCTTTATTTTTTATCAAAATTTGCTCTTATTCCTGAAGGTTTAATATTCTCTAATTCTTCTAATGCTCTCTTAATTGGACTAACTTCATTTTCTTGAGTTCTTTTATAAGTGTAACCTTAGAAATGATTTTATTCTCTTGCTCTTTTCTCTGAAGTCTAGTACCATGGATCTTATTCTTCAAATTTATCAAAATTAGCAGTAATTTTGGATTTATCTGGAACATATGGAGCTTTAACAGTTCTTATATTGTCCCAATCAATTCCATTAAAAAATGGATGTTTTTTAATTAAATTAACATCGCCCAATCTTTCAGAAGAATCAGCCATTAATCTTTTAATTAAATCATTACAAGCAGGTGAAATTTTAGGTTCTTTAGGAATAGCAAAGTGTTTTTTCCAATTAACAATTTTCTAACATGTTTTTTAAGGAGTATCACTATAAAATGGCGGATAACCAATAACCATTTCAAACAAAATAACTCCAACACTCCACCAATCTACTAATTCGTTATATCCTTTTTATGAAAATACTTCTGGTGCAATATAATCAGGTGTTCCAACAGTAGAAAATGCTAATTATCTTCTTGTTTATTATTATTATGTATCTTATTTTCTTTCTGTGTATGGAATAGACAATATTTCATTTTATTTATTACCCAAATGTTTACATAAACCAAAATCTGATAATTTAAGATGTCCACTTTCATCAATAAGAATATTATCTGGTTTTAAATCTCTATGAATATAATTAAGTTTATGCACAGCTTCTATTGCTAACACTATTTCAGCTGTATAAAACTTAGCCTCTTTTTCAGGGATGATATCTTTTTTAATTAATAGTGTCATAAAATCACCACCACTTAAAAATTCCATTACCAAATATAAATATTTTTCATCTTAAAATGAATATTTTAATTATACAACCCATGGACAATTTGCTTATACTAATATATCTCTTTCTGCTCTTATATGCCCTAATTAATTTTTAAATATCATCTCTGATTTCTTCATTTTCTTTATAGCTACAATCTCTTTTGTTTCTTTATCTCTACAAACACGTACTTCACCAAAAGCACCTCTACCTATTATTGCAATTGGTTCGAAATCCATCACTGTGATCTTCTGTCGCCTTGAAATGATAAATTATTCACTTTTTTCTTAATTGTATAGCTTCTTTATGCAGAATCTCCTTCTTTATAAGCTCTTATTCTATTGGAGTGAAATTCAAATTCTGCATATTTTATTACAATTGTTGCCAAATCGTCTTTTTCTCTCTTTCTTATTACAAACTTAATTGATATTTTCGTTCTATGTAAGCTTTACATGCTGCAACTCTATCCTTGGTTTGATTACTTAGTTTCACTTCTGCCATTTTTATTATTTATATAAATTATTTATATATTTCAATCTCATCATAAAACATAATATTTTTATTATATTTCAATCTTATAACAAAATTAAGATCTAAAAATATATTCTTATAATTTATTAATTCTTTATTACACCTTTTAATACCAAAAATAAAGAAATTTATTTAGATTCTAAGAATTGTTTTAAAAAACGTATATTAGTTTTTAAAATTAATTATATTGTTTTAAACTAAATTTTTATATATGTATATGTTATTTATTTAGAGCTTCTAATTTATTAAATAGCAATTTTACATATTTCCCATCTATAATTTAGGAATTAAATTTAGTTATTTCTAAAATTATTATTTATTTATTATGAATAATTTGCATAATTAGAAAAAAAAGAGAATTCATGAGGTAAATTATGCATTAAGAGTCATTAATTCAGCCAAACCAGATATTCAAAATATTAAACTAAATGAAAATTTATTTTAAGCTCAATAAATGGCTCAACATTCAAAAACATTAATTAAAGATATATAGAAAGATGTTAGATTAACCTTAAAGAAATATGATTCTTATGTTAAGATGAGTGAATCTAATAGAAAAATGACTGATAAATAAGTTAGTGAATCCACTAGAAGATATTAAAGTGAAAGTCCACGTAAAGAATAAGAATCAACAGAAAAAGAATTAGAGACTTTAAGATAATAACAAAGAATTCTAATGACATTGCTTAACAATTTATAATAATAAGAAAAGTTAATAGTTTCATAAACATCTCCTATATCTCATCAAAAACCATAATCTATAATTGATAAAGAATGGTTTGAATAGAAAACAAAATAATTATAGTAAATTTAAAAAAAATAAGCATAAATAGAAAATTCATCATCAAAAAAATTAGAGAAGAGCGATGTTATTTAAATTGATTTAAGTAAAGTTAAAAGATCTCCTAATAGTAAATCTAGTTCTGCTCAGCATTTTTTTAGTCCAAATAAAAATCCAATAAAGAATTCTGTTACATATTTTTAAAATTCAACTACAAGTTATGCAAACTTGCACAGAAAAGAATCTAATTCACCTTAAAAATGGGGTTAATATGGTGTGATAAATTCATAAAAACCAGAAAAAAACTTAATAGTTAGTAAGAGGAATGAATAATGGAAATAAAGAGTTGATAATAAGATAAGAAATGAATTTATAAAAAAATAAGAAAAAGAGATAAAAGCATGCACATTCAAGCCTAAGATTTTGTCTAAGGCTGCGAAGAGCAATCGTAATAGTAAGGAAACTTCAACTGATTTTAATGAGATTATGTTTTTAATTGATGATATCAATGAATTTAATGATAAATTAAAAAAATCAACGATTAAAAAATGATTATAATCATATGTATTTAATATAAATTAACAATTATTGATTATAAATAATAGGCTTTATTTTAAAAAATCAATAGAATATTCCTTAAAAGTAATTTTAAAATTTATCATACCATTTTGCTCTCCAATCCTCAAGAGATTAATTAATAAGACTAAAATATAAAAATTAATTACTTTTAAATAAAACAGAAATATCTTCATCATTTGAATATGGTGGATTAAATCTACTTTCAAGAACATGAATAGCATTTTCACCTTTTCTAAAACATGGTAAAGTGTATCCATATCCACTATACATCATTTTAACAAGCAATAGAATTTAATCTTAATTTTTTTTACATGCAAGAAATCCTATAAAAATAGTTTTTTAAATAAATTGAATAGTTCAAATTTTTTCCACCTAAAACATCAAAATATTCAGGTAGTAATTTAAAAGGAACATTTTTTTCAAACTCTAATCTTTTTCAGGTGATTTACTAATAAAAAAATCCAAAATCAATATGTAAAATTTTACGAGTTATAAAGCAAATTATTCTTACTTTAAATTATCCCCAGTTTTTACTATAAAATGAACAAATCTACAAGATTTAAGATGACAATAAGGAGATTATTATCTAATTCTTTCACTGATTTAATTTGAATCTTCACCAAAGATTTCTTAACCAATCTTTTTAAAATCTAGTTATACATTATTTGTTGTTTTAACTTTTCTTTTTTACTTAATTCTATTTGATAAAATTCAGCTAAATAAAATATATCTACAAATCCCTTAACTTTGATTTGATACTTGGGATATAGTTAAATTAGATTAGTTTTAAAAATCATTAAACATCAATAATTCAACATTGAATTCTGAATTCTTTTTTCTTTATTTTTTATCTTCAAATTTATTATCCTCTTTTTCAACATTATAGACTTCTGACCAAATACGAAATGGAGCTCTTTCTTTTTTTGAAAATATTTTCGTTTCTTATACAACAATATTTAAAATAGTAAAGTGTCTTAATTAATTTTTACATATATTTTAAAATAAATACCTTTTACAAATGGAATAAATACATTAGCAGTCAATTATGATTAATCATGAAAATGTAATCTAATCTAGAAAAACTTTCAGTAAAAATTTCCAAAGATTTAGAAATTAAATTATCTTAAGCCAAAATAAAATTATTTGACTATGATTGAATTTACAGATTTTTTTATTTATCTTATAATAATATTATAATCATAATTAAAAATTATAAAAAAAATTGAATTTTTAGAGAAAAAATTAGCATTGAAATTAAATAAGAATAGATTATCAGNATCTTCATCATTTGAATATGGTGGATTAAATCTACTTTCAAGAACATGAATAGCATTTTCACCTTTTCTAAAACATGGTAAAGTGTATCCATATCCACTATACATCATTTTAACAAGCAATAGAATTTAATCTTAATTTTTTTTACATGCAAGAAATCCTATAAAAATAGTTTTTTAAATAAATTGAATAGTTCAAATTTTTTCCACCTAAAACATCAAAATATTCAGGTAGTAATTTAAAAGGAACATTTTTTTCAAACTCTAATCTTTTTCAGGTGATTTACTAATAAAAAAATCCAAAATCAATATGTAAAATTTTACGAGTTATAAAGCAAATTATTCTTACTTTAAATTATCCCCAGTTTTTACTATAAAATGAACAAATCTACAAGATTTAAGATGACAATAAGGAGATTATTATCTAATTCTTTCACTGATTTAATTTGAATCTTCACCAAAGATTTCTTAACCAATCTTTTTAAAATCTAGTTATACATTATTTGTTGTTTTAACTTTTCTTTTTTACTTAATTCTATTTGATAAAATTCAGCTAAATAAAATATATCTACAAATCCCTTAACTTTGATTTGATACTTGGGATATAGTTAAATTAGATTAGTTTTAAAAATCATTAAACATCAATAATTCAACATTGAATTCTGAATTCTTTTTTCTTTATTTTTTATCTTCAAATTTATTATCCTCTTTTTCAACATTATAGACTTCTGACCAAATACGAAATGGAGCTCTTTCTTTTTTTGAAAATATTTTCGTTTCTTATACAACAATATTTAAAATAGTAAAGTGTCTTAATTAATTTTTACATATATTTTAAAATAAATACCTTTTACAAATGGAATAAATACATTAGCAGTCAATTATGATTAATCATGAAAATGTAATCTAATCTAGAAAAACTTTCAGTAAAAATTTCCAAAGATTTAGAAATTAAATTATCTTAAGCCAAAATAAAATTATTTGACTATGATTGAATTTACAGATTTTTTTATTTATCTTATAATAATATTATAATCATAATTAAAAATTATAAAAAAAATTGAATTTTTAGAGAAAAAATTAGCATTGAAATTAAATAAGAATAGATTATCAGTATTATTAAGCTCAAAAATATCTAGGTAAATTATTAAGATAAAGAAACAAAGCAAAATGTACTTAATTAATGACAGAGAAGGTTGGCTAGAAAAATATTTTGTTATTAACTAAAACTTAAACAATTGCATAACAAAGAGAAAATGTATTTATGCACCTATAAACATAAAATACATAGATTATAAAGTTTGGCCTTATATCTAATTTAGATTATTTATTGAAGCATATAACTAAATTAATTAGTATATTTAATAGTTTTAAAAGAAAGAATCCAAATTATTAACAAAGCTATATACCATATAATTCAGATTAATTATGAATATTTATATAATTATCATGTAATTCATTTTGTAATAAAAACATGATTATTTGATGTAAAATACTTATAAAAAATGACTTGAAGATTATCTTAAAATAAATCAGAAATAAATCTTGAAAGCTTTGATTGTTATAAAATTGCAAAATTAATCTATTGGTAATATTTGATATTTGTAAAGAATATATTTACATATTTATAGAGTAAAAAAAGGTATGGAGATTTTAGAAGAGATATTGAAAGACCCTCAAGATCATTTACTTAAATATAAGGTTGATTTTGCTTAAATATAAATACATAAGAAATTAGGAAATATTAAGTAGACATCTCTATTACTTAAAAGAGTATTAATCTTTTATATGATTTATACATTTTATATTTAAATATAGTTTAACTTATTGTAAGTTTCAATTATTAGATATATATCTTAAAGTATTTGAAATATATAAAAGTAGTTACATAATTATTTATAGTTTTACTGCAATAGTTAATTATTTTATTAAAAAAATGATTTATGGAGAGTGATTCATGAATTTATACTAATTCTTGAAGAATTGATAGTAAATTAGAGATCTAATAATAAATTTACGGAATTGAAACCTTTAATAAAATATGTTGAGCGAAAACCCTATAATTCTCTATATGAAAAACCCAGATCCTATATTTTATGGAATGATGGATGATCTAGTGATTCAGACATTAAAGAAATAGAATGCAACAATAATAGTAACTGAATTGGAAGAATTAAGTGTCATAATCGGAGGAGTATTGAATAAATGAAATAATAGGAATTTATATTTTTAAGAAATGGAGAGCAAATATAATTTGATGCATTTTTAGGTTATGGATATATGGCACCAAAACACTATATGGATTATATGTATTTTAATTTTGCTGCATATACATCAGGAAAAACAACATTATATACTCCATAAACAGAAAACATATTATAAAACAAATTATTACAATATGCAAAATTTAGTGAAGGGTAAGTACCATTTCCTCGTTGTAGTGCATCATTTTCAGTTAAGTAATTTAAATAAAACTTATCTTAATTTGAAAATAAGTCAATAATGAAAGAAGTAGTAGGATATGAAGGAACAGGTGTAAAATTATCAAGCAATAAAATATAAAGTACAGAAATCTTTTGTAAATCTTTATGGAATGGAGAATAGGCTATAATATAAGATTTTATAAGTGATTCTGTAGGTAGGTCAATAAGAGTATTAGTTATAGGTGGTAAAGGAGTATCAGTAACAGAATTCTAAGATAATATTGTATAAATGATAATATATATTAGGATTTTAAATCGAATGGGTATAGTGATGATTTTAAAATAGAATCTAAAATGGATAGTGAAAAAAAAGAAGAATATTTAAGATTAGCAGAAAAAGCCTGTTGTGCAATAGATCCTTAATTGACAATAGGAGGTGTAGATATAATTGATTCAAGAAAACATGGATTAGTAGTTTTAGAAATAAATTAATGGCCAGAAATAACATTTTCTGAAGATGCTACTGGATTACCATTATTCGATTATTTTGGTTAAGAATTCATAAGAAAGATAATTAAAAATAATAAAGAAAAAGTGTGATCAATTTGATTATATTTATTATTGATATACAATCATTATTTTTCTGCTTTTTTTCTAAACCATTTTCGCATATTATAAGCATTTTCATCATCAGCATAATATTTTTCTTCAGTATCAAATGTTTCATAACCTAATTTATCTCTATATAATCCTAATGCTGCTCTATTAGATACACGAACATGTAATGAAACATAATGTGATTCAAATATTTTATCCATATCTCTATGTGTACTTTACATTACTTTATTAGCTAATCCTAATTTTCTATGAGTTCTTAAAACTGATAAAGAGGTAATATGTCCATGTTCTAACTTTGATCCTTCTTCATCTTCTTCATCTTATTTGGCCAATACATAACCAACAATTCTACCACTATTCTATTCATAATCAAATTATGTTAATTACTATATCTTCTGCAACATAAAGTAATGATTACCAAACCATACCATGATATAAGTAATATTTAAATGTGTAATTTTCTGGTAAACACCATAAATTACAGTGTTGCATATGTTATAAATCTTACATCTCAGCTCTTCTTATTGATACCATAATTTAATTAGTAATTATTATTATTATTTATGAGAAGACCATAAAGTGCATAAGTTACCAAAATACTTATCAATAGACCCAAAGATGAAATTATTGGTACTAGACAACAACTTAATTTATTAAATGAAGAACATAAGAAAATAAAAACTCAAAATATGCAACTCAAAGTATAACCTAAATAAATACTTAGAGATAACTTATGAAATATGAACATATTGATGAGAATCTTATAAATTCTTAATAATTATTAGGACGCACTTCTGAACAACCTAGTATAATACCTACTCTTAAATATAAAATTAGAATCTAATAAAATGAAATTAACATATTAAGATAATAATTATAAGCATAATAAAAACAAATGAAAATTACTTCACTCTAAGAATTATAATTTTAAATTCAATAATACTAAGAAGAAACTGTTTAACTTAAATCTATGCTTGATGAAGCATTAAATCTTAAAAATGAAACATAAAAGTCTCAATATATTGGTTATTTATCTAAAATCTAAGAATTAAAATTGGAAATCAAATAATATATATAAGTCTGTGAAATTTAATAAAGAGACATTAAATAATTATAATAATAAATTAAATTATAATCAGATCAATTATAGACATTATATTCTGAAAAGAAAAAAATTGAAAACCAATTTAAAGAACCTTAAATTTAAAAACCTTAATAATTAGAAAACTCTTAAACATTTTCTAAATAAGTTGTAATAAAAGATTAAAAAAGAAAAGAAGATACTCCTGAATATTCTATGCATGAAAATACATTATTATCTTAACTTTTAGAAAAAGATAGAAAAATTAATGAGCTTGAAGAAAATTTAATTAGTCTTAATAAAATTCATAATGTAAAAATTAATTAATAACTCTAATTCATAGAATAATAGAATGCTTAATTAGGAATGAAATAAAACATAATTTAAAATTTAGAATAAGAAATCAACAAGTTAGAACTATAAATTAAAGATATCAAACTCAAAACACAATAAATGATGTAAAATAAGATTTGTGAAGATAAAGCAACTTAAATTTAACATAAATCGAAATGGACAATTGAAGAAATCAAAGCAATATTAAGATTTAGATTAAAAAGATCAATGATTGAGCAAAAAGAAATTTCAAATTTTTTGCTAAAAAAAGGAGATTAAAGATTCTTTTCTATTTAATCATAATTTTAAAAGTATTACTATTGAATTAAATAGATTTCCTTTTAATTTGAATATTGAACAATCATATCACATTACTATGTTTTTATTAACTGAAGAGTCAGCATTTGGTCAAAATATACTGGAAAAAGATTTACCTTAATAAGTTCTTAAATCAAGAATATTTCATCTTTTACCTTCTTATGAATTATTAACTATTGAAGAAGAAGGATAATTATTTTAATGTATGTCAAGAAAATTAATCAATAAGATAAATTAATTATAAGATTCTGTTAAATAAATCAAAAGAATAGAAAAGTAATTTTTTTATTAGATTAAAATTAGATCAAATATTAAAGAAGGATTTTGTCTTCCAAAATAATTATTAGAAGCATTTACATTAATTTTAGATAATTGTTTCTCAGAAAAAGAAGCTGAATATCTATTTTAATTAAATTTTGAAATAAATAAGTCTCCAATTTTAATTAATATTTCCAGATTAGTGAATTTATTTTAAATGAAACCAAAATCTGGAATTAACAAAGTTTGTAAGATTTTACATAAAATTTAATAGAAAAAGAATTATCATTATTTCCCTCAACATTGTTATTTTCATATAATAAAGAAGCTATCATTAAACCAAAAAGTAAAATTTATTTTTATTAAAGGACCATCGTTATTATTAAATTAAAATGTTTCTCCTAAATAAAATTTGGCAGGATAACATAAAACATTAAAATTAAATTAAGCATTTTCAGTTATTGACATTGTTCCAATTATTAAGAAAAAACCTATTTTTTCTATATCCAGCATTTTATAAATCTAATTGGGGAAGCCAAAAAAAAAACAAATTTTCAAGCCTGATTTTACATAAACAGATGAAATAGAACTAAGTAATCAAAAAACAGTGAAATATCTTGGAATAAATTAAATTATTTAATTAAGCTGGATTCATTTTAATAAAAAAACTGATGCTTCAGTCACTTGCACTAAAAATTAAATGGCAATTACAAAACAGATTTAAATTTCTAAAAATTTTAGGAAAGAAAAAATTGAAAAAGAAATTTAATGTAATTTATAACAAATAAATTAAATTCATGATAGTATAGAGGAAAGAGTAAAATAAATTGATAATATTCCTAAAGTTCATTAGAATATAACAATAGAAGATGATAAAAAATAATTAAATAAAGAAGAACTGATAATTAATAAGTAAGATAGACTACAAGAATAATAATTTTAATAAGAATAAAATCAAAAATTATAATAATAGACATAATAGAAGAATGAAAATGAATAATAGTAATTTTAAGAATAGACTTAAACTGAATTTAAAGGAGATTAGGAAATTGAAAAAATTGTAACCCTTTATTTGGAAACAGTTATATAAAATTTTGTAATAAATTAATAAGAACTTAATAAATGAATAATAATGATTTTAAATAATTAATTTTTTTAAGGTGTATCTGTATTTATTATAATGCAATAATATAATATCTATAAAGACTAAATTTATGATTAAAATATATTACTCTATAATTTTTAAAGAGATTGAAAATTTATAGATTATTAAATGACATCAATATTATTACTTTATTTTAATATAAATGAGTTTCAGAATATCAATCTCTCCATAAAGAAAACGTAGTAGTACTGGAATGCCTTAATCTGCTAGACCAATGAAACCAACTTTGAATTGTACTTTAAATAATATTGTGGAAGAAATTAAAAACCTTATGTAAAATTATAGAATAATAAAAGGAAATAACTCAATCCTTAGTTTTAGAACCTTTTAAATTAGTTAATAAAAATAGCATTTGATTTAGAAAAATAAAATACAAAATTTTATTATGCCCTTCAATCATCAAAAGCTTAAAGTATTCAGAATGTAGATTCCATTTAAAAGGAACCCTCATCTCATTAGGATAGAAATAAATCTAAAGATTGTAGTCCAACAAAGAAAGAAAACTCAATTAAAAATACAGAAATGATATCTAGTAGTAGATTAGATCCAACTCCAAAATAAAAATTTTTAATTAGAAGAGGTTCTCTTGATGTAGATTAATAAGTATCAAAAGTAAGAGTTATTTTATAATCTTATTAGGATCAATTAAGAAAAATTAGTTAAGAAGCAATAGATTAGAATTTTATATTTAACTTACTCGATTTTAAGCCATCAAATTTAAAATCTATGTCATATAAAAAATTAAAATAAATCTTTACACTTAATGAAAAAGATTTATATTAGTACTTATAAAAAATAGATTATTAAGGTATTTATTATGTTGTTCAAATGATAGAATATACATTGTATCTATATGAACCACTAAAGTTTATAAGAAATTTATCAGACAAATGCATTTTATATATTGATAAATTAAAGAAAATAATAAAATTATCATTTGAAATACCATAATGCACTCCAATTCAAACATTTGATAACTATTAGAAATTACTTTTAGAATTGTTTGATTGTGATAGAGCATAAGTTTATTTATATGATTAGAAATCTCATATATTTTGGAGTAGAGCCTAAGATAGCTAATAAAAAATTTATTATCCATTTAAGGGTATATAAGGATTTGTAACAAAATAAGGTTAATTACTAAATATAAATGATGTTTATTAAGATGTTAGATTTGATTAAGATTATGATTAAAAATAATAAACTAAAACAAAATCAATGTTGGCTTGTCCTATTTATGAAAAAGAAGAAATAATTGGTGTTATTATAATATCTTCTATTTAACAATTATTTAAAAAGGATGATGAACTTCTTATCTAAATGATTTCTTAAATGGCTGCATAACACTTTTATTAATATATTTTTTAGGACTATAATTCTAAAACTTGTGAGGCTTTATAATAAATCTTAAAATTTTCGTTAATATTATAACAATCAATAGATTAAAAGTAATTCATTATTTTTGCATAATAAATACTGTCTAAAACATATGAATTGAAATAAGTTTAAATTTATTTTAAAGATATGTAAGATTAGGACAGTCTTTTCACATTTATTGAATAGTAGAGAAAGAAAATACCAAAAGCATGTGGAATTATTGGATTTGTTTACAAAACAGGATAATTCTATATTTCAGATTCTTGTTATAGAGATAAATATTTTAATAAATTAGCTGATATTGAAACAAACCTTCCAACAATTACTATACCTATTAAAAATGATGATAAATGTATGGGTGCTATTTAATACATTGATACAAAAGGTATTGATAACATTGTAGGGAAATAATTAAAAAATTATTAATTGTCAAACTTAGATTTGATTCAAACATTTGCTGTAATGCTTAATTTTGTAAATAGTAAATTGATTATATAAAAATCTTGATTTGAATCATATTAAATATTTCTATTAATTCTAACTATTCTGTAATATTATTTACCTTAAATTAAAATTAAATGAACAATCCATTTCAAAATCCTATAGGCAATCCTAATGATCCAAATAATCAATTACTCTTAATGTCTTTAGCTTAAGTAGATTCACAAAATATGTTCTTCTTTTTAATGTAGAATCCTGATTTCGTGGAAAAATAGGATGAAGTAATTATTCATTAATCATTTAATTAGAATTTATTCAAAAAGACATCTATAGGATTTGTTAGAAATACATTAGGTATTTTAGTTTTAGGAACAGTCCTTAATTTGTAAATGAAAAGAATCCCTAAAGTAAAATCTATTAATATTTCCAAAGTTTTTAAATTGGCCCATTTATGTTAAAATTCCTTTAAGAATACCTGTTTTTTTTAGTCCATTTTTCTTATTTTAATAATCTCTAACAAATTAACTTGACAATATAACATAATTGCATCATAAATATTATTCAAGAATACTAAAAGTAAAAAAAACTGGCGATTTAAGATACTTTGATCCATAAGGTATTTTATAAAAGCAATTTGAATAAAAAATGAAAGAATTAATGAAATGATTAATTTATTTATCAATTGTTTTGCCTTCATTTTTTTATCAATTTTTATACTCAATAATTTGATCTCTTTGTAAAAAAGGCAATATAACTTTGATTGAATAGATTAAAATTAAAAAACTTTTAAATGGTTATGTTCAATTTTAAGCCTTTTAGAACAACTAAAACACTTAAATGTAAATTTTATGGATTAACCAAATTTTTACAAAAAATTCTGTCATTAAGTTTATACAGAAGTTTAGACGTCAAAATTCTAAGTAAGAATCTTTTAATTTATTGTAAGACTATTAGAAAAAAAATATATAAAAAAAAAGAAATCTAAAATGAGAAAATCAAATTTAGAATAAAGGGATTAAAATTAATAATAACTTAAAGAATTCTCTAAGATTTAAAAAAAGCCTTAGTAGAGATTTAAATTAAAAGTTACATATCCTTCTAAAAATAATTTCTAACAAAAAGAAACACAGCTTCTTTTTATTGGTATACTATCTGAATAAAAATCTTAATCAAAATAAAAAATACGTTTAAGCCTCTCAATTAAAAATTCAATCAATCGATCAGAACGCTAGATGAGAATGATTATCAAAACTCTAGCTAACAAAAAACCATGGCTATTTATCATAATTTTTATTATTTGAGCCAAGTTCTACCAATTAGCAATGCTCTATCAAAAAGCATTGCAGAAAAAAATGGTGAATTTATATGATTAAACATTAATTTTGCTAAAAGAAAAATAAATGAAATAAATTTAATATGGTTTGAAAAATTATTAACAGCATAAATCAAATTTTTTGCAATAACAAAAAATTATTTTCAATGGTATTAACCAAATTAAATAACTGTTTTCAAAATATTAAAAGAAAAAAACTAGAATAATTTGATTTAAAAAATTAAAAATATATAAATCTTAATCATCGACTTTTTGGCTGATTTTATTAAACTTCTTAGATGGCATCTTATATAGGCTTTGTTAAAGGTTATAACTTTTATTCTGATTTATCTATATTCTGCTTATTTTAATTCTAATTAGAGCCATTTTATGAGTGGATCATAAACATATCGATAATTTAAAATTTTATTTTTATTATTATGTTATAAATTTTTACGTAAATTTTTTCATATTAAATTTATAATTTTTCTCTAAAGTTGTTAACACTTTATGAGTGTTCCATTATTTAAAAATAAAAAATTGGTAGAATTTCACGACAGAAGCAAAGAAATTAAAAGAAAAAAATTTTTATGAAGACACTAACAAAAGATGACTCTATTAAATGGCAATTTAAGATTAAATTAAAATAAAAAGATATAAGATTATAATTGGTATTTGAAAAAATATATGCAGATTTTATAAATTGAAATGATGAACATGATAAAAATTCTAAAAGAAAGTATTTTATAAATAAATAATCTTTTATAAGTTTGTTGTGATCTTCAAAAAATTTTAATTTAGCATAAAAGTTTGAATCAAATTAAAATAATAATAAGTAGTTTATGATAGAGTATTTTATAATACAAACATTTTTGAGGAAAATTTCAATAGCTAGTGGAATAATCAAATTATCTAAAAATAATAAGGATTGAATTGTATAAAATTCTACTTAGGAATTTATTGAAAAATTAAGAAGAAAAGGTATAAAAAAAGAAAGAAAACGAAATAGGAAATTTAAATAAAATAATAATCAAAATGTTGATATAATGGTAAAAAATGAATCACATGAAAAAAAAAATGCTAATAATTTATAAAGTATTTTATGATTAAACAAAATATTTAATAACCTAATGAGTATTTATATAAATTACATATTGATGTGAAATTATATATTTTTAATGATTATAAATTATTATCTAGTTAAACATAGTTAAAAATTTCAGAATCAAATATATTTTTTATATTTTTAACAGATAATTATAAATTGTTATAAAAATATCAAGTTCTCAAAAAAGAAGTATAAATAGTTTTAATTTATGATAATTTTCATTATAATTTTTTTACATAATAATACTTGAAGATGGTACTTACCAACATTATTGAAAGATTATAAAAAATAGAGTAACAAAATATTGAAAAGGTCTCAATAGGATATAACTCAAGCATTATATTTTAGATCTTTATTCACATTGATTATACTTTTCTTTGGATAATATAAGTATGATTTTTATCCTAAAGATAAAGTTAAACTAATGTTTTATTCATAATTTTTTGTAGCACTAGGAGCCTCTTTATTATTTTATGGAATCTATTTCATAACAACTTCAGAAGCAGCAGTAATAAATTCCACTAATGCAATTTGGAGTTAGATTATAAGTTTAATAGTTAATAAAGAGCCAATTACAAAAAGTAGAATGATTAATACATTTATATGCATAATTGGGATTGTATTAATAATGAATCCGAAATTATCTCAAAAAAATGATATGCAAAGAATTATTGCATGTTTAAGTGTATTGCTTTGTAGTGTTTTATAAGCATATGGATTTATTAAATTAAAGTAAATTGGAAAGGAAATAAGACCAACAATTATTACATCCTATTTTCATCTTGCTGTTATTTTGGTTATGGGTGTTTAACACTAATATGTAACTACATTTGAGTATTTTGATAACTATTTTTTATACATATTGGCTTATGCATTATTTAGTTTATCTGGACATTTACTCTAGTTCAGAGCTTAAGCTTTAGTATCTTTTGATAAGATATGTAATTATCCATTTTCTTTAATGATTTATTAGATATTTTTTGATTATTTTTTATTTGGAAAGATTTTGCCAATTCAAGGATTTCTTGGAGGAGGATTGGTAGTTTTTGGAATCTTTAAATAACTTTAAGATGATAAAAAAATAAGATGATTATAAATAAGATCCAAAAAAAACATAAAAAAGATTAAATAAATATTAATTAATTTACTTCTATTTCATTTTAAGTTTATCATTATATTTATATAATATAGGTTTCATTAAGTTTTTTTATTTATTTTAAAATATAAGAATGCATCTTTTCTAATCCTATTTTTTAGCTCATTTCCAAGTAGAGTATAAAAAGT
>CAJJDN010000094.1:181532-194863 GCA_905182985.1 Paramecium sonneborni | reverse complement strand
AAGATGGTACTTACCAACATTATTGAAAGATTATAAAAAATAGAGTAACAAAATATTGAAAAGGTCTCAATAGGATATATACTTGTAGCATATTTCTTTCATAGTCTATAATTTACAACTTATAAATACGCTCATTTTACGATCTTAACTCAAGCATTATATTTTAGATCTTTATTCACATTGATTATACTTTTCTTTGGATAATATAAGTATGATTTTTATCCTAAAGATAAAGTTAAACTAATGTTTTATTCATAATTTTTTGTAGCACTAGGAGCCTCTTTATTATTTTATGGAATCTATTTCATAACAACTTCAGAAGCAGCAGTAATAAATTCCACTAATGCAATTTGGAGTTAGATTATAAGTTTAATAGTTAATAAAGAGCCAATTACAAAAAGTAGAATGATTAATACATTTATATGCATAATTGGGATTGTATTAATAATGAATCCGAAATTATCTCAAAAAAATGATATGCAAAGAATTATTGCATGTTTAAGTGTATTGCTTTGTAGTGTTTTATAAGCATATGGATTTATTAAATTAAAGTAAATTGGAAAGGAAATAAGACCAACAATTATTACATCCTATTTTCATCTTGCTGTTATTTTGGTTATGGGTGTTTAACACTAATATGTAACTACATTTGAGTATTTTGATAACTATTTTTTATACATATTGGCTTATGCATTATTTAGTTTATCTGGACATTTACTCTAGTTCAGAGCTTAAGCTTTAGTATCTTTTGATAAGATATGTAATTATCCATTTTCTTTAATGATTTATTAGATATTTTTTGATTATTTTTTATTTGGAAAGATTTTGCCAATTCAAGGATTTCTTGGAGGAGGATTGGTAGTTTTTGGAATCTTTAAATAACTTTAAGATGATAAAAAAATAAGATGATTATAAATAAGATCCAAAAAAAACATAAAAAAGATTAAATAAATATTAATTAATTTACTTCTATTTCATTTTAAGTTTATCATTATATTTATATAATATAGGTTTCATTAAGTTTTTTTATTTATTTTAAAATATAAGAATGCATCTTTTCTAATCCTATTTTTTAGCTCATTTCCAAGTAGAGTATAAAAAGTCTTAATTCATTTTAAGTGAAATTAATTAAATTATTGAAAATCTTTAAACTATCTTATAGTGGATAACAATGATATTTAATCATCAATAAAATAAAGTTTGTATCATATTACTCAAGATATTAATAGTTTAACATTAAGTATTAAGGAATTTTAAATTATTTCAAATTGCCTGGAAATTTTTATTCAATTAATTATATCATTATAGCTGTTCCCTGTCCTTAATTAAATCTATATGAATATTCAAGTATTAAATTTATAATTTCTGGATCTAATTCTAATAGATAATCAAATATTTTAGTTTAATAAATTAATTAATTGATTATTATTTCTATATCCAAATCATCAATATAACTTTTAATTACTTAATATAAAAAGTAAACTTAAGGTTTAGTGATCTAAACTTTAATCATATTAAATAAGTTACATTATTGTTTTCATTTGAAAGTAGAACTTAAAGCAAAGCTTAATTTAACTAAATTTTACTAGTTTGATTAAACCATTTAAATATATATTAAGCATCATCATTATTTTTAATAGATTCTAATATATTCTATCTAAATCGTTTATCAAGCCTTACTTCACTTTTTAGGTTTTATAATTTTTAAGTATAAAGGGATCTAATTCTAGGACTGAAGAATTGACAATTACATAAGGATAGTAATAATGGAATAGAACTCATTTTAATAAATTAATTAGTAATAAAATCAGGTATTGGTATTTAAGGATAGTAATCAAATAAAATAATTAAATTAACTATGGATGTCTTAGATATTTAAATTTCTTCATAATCTTCTTCTTATCCAGAAAAATTTTAATTACTGAGTTTATCTAAAAATTAGGAAACATCAATTTCACAAATAAAATGAAGATATAAAAGATTTTTAATGTTTGAATTAATATTCTACATTGTAAGATTTTTTAGAATAATTTTTAAATATTCTGCATAAGGTTAACATTTGCTCTTTTTATCTAAATAATATTACGTCATCAAATAGATATTTGAAATATTAAAACTTTCCTATAGTAATTTTAAGCAAGCTGATTCTATTTTGTTAATATCTTAATTATCAATGTAATCTGCATAAATTACATTCTATAAATATTAAATTAAAAATTCAAAATTTAAGTGACCTTGTTTCTTTTCATATTTTAGTAGTATTTGTTAAACTTATTCATGAATGAGTATCAATAGAGGTTTTGATTCATCAAGTATTTAATATTTAGAATTTTATAGGATAGAAATTATAGATTATGATTCTAAGTACTTAATATTTTATTTAGTTGCTTCAAGTTTTTCATCAATTTATTCAAGATATTATTTTTCTGTAATATGATACTTTAATCTCATATTTATAAAGGATTTAGTCATAAAAGCATATTAATCAACATCAAAGCTTTTGCACACATTTTTTTAATAGTTTAATAATTGTAATATGGAGTAGAGATCAACTTTTTTTTTTATGATGAATTTTTTATTAATAGAAGTAAGAAATTGCATAAGTTAAACAACAGTAATATCATTGGTTAAAAAGGCATAATCTATAAATTATTTATTTAAGTAGTCCTCTTTTGAGAAGATTAAATCAATGCATTCATAAATCATATTTAATTATCTTGGTAGGAACTAATTTTCTTAAATGTATTTTTTAATTATTAATTACAATTATTTAATATCTACTGCATTTAAGGATCCTATACTAAGATTATCATAGTATAGTTTCTTATACCAATACATGAAATCTCCAAGATCTAAATTATTTAGAGTGGAAATATATTGATTGAATTATCTTATTAAAGCTTGGTAGGATTCATTAAAATATTCATCATGAATTGGTAAATTACATATTCCTTGCATTTTGGCAATTATTTTTAAACTCTGTAATAGATGACGTTCAGTAAAATTATGTTTATATCTATTGTATATGTCAATTAATTTAGTGGCATCTAATTATGTACATATCAAAGTAGTTAACTCATCTGATTATAAATCATCACGACTTAAATCTAACTTTGAACTACAGATTTGTATTTCATATGAAGTACTATAAGGCTTAGAGATCCAATAGCAAGGAAGATAAGTGAATGATTTTGTTAAAATTTTATTCATTAATTAAATTAATTCAACCATCATTAGAAGCATAAAAGAATCTCGATCTCTTAGTTTTAACTTTTCCTTAATTGTTTATATCGAAGGCACCTGATTATGATCTTTAATGTTTTCTTTTTTGAATAGGATCTGGACTATTTTATTCAGAATCTAAATGCATATTATTGAAATTTTATTTGATTGCATCCATGGAATTCACCGAACTAGTTGAACCATTGATGGATGATTGAGCAGACTTACAAACCATTTTCTAAACTTTTGGTTCTTTATTTGATGATGAACCACTATTATCTTCTTCCTTAATCTGATCTGATATTAGTTTTTCAGAACGCTAAGAACTTAAAGTTCCTATAGAATTAGTTGGTGTATTTTATTATGATGAATATAAATTAAATTTAAATTGTGATTATTATTATTATTATTGTTATTATTATTAAATAAATTATTATGGAATATATTAAGCTTAATAAAAGTTAGGGATCATCTATTATTATTATTATTACTAAATTAATTATTATTATATTAGCTATTACGAAATTAATTATTAATGTTATGGAATCTAAATATTCATACTTTATAATTATTATTATTAACAAGGTAAGATAGGATTTATTTGTTAAACTTAAGGTTGCATTGCTGAAATTGTCTATATTTATTAAATTTATGGAATCTATTGAATCTGTGGATATTATTAATAGTAATATTATTGAGGTGTCATTATATAAGGATATTATGGTATCTAAGAAAATGATTATTCATTATTATTATAGCTTAAGTGTTCTTACTGATAGCTACTAGAATTTTAATTATGTTCCACTGGTTTCAATCTACTTAAAATTGAATGAATTAAAAACTCAGTCATTTTATCCAAACCATGCTTCATCATATCATCTAAATGATCTTATTGCAACTCTTAAGGAATTTACACAATTTTTTTCTCTTTATTAATTATACTCTTGAATCTATTTTTAACTTAGTTCTCAGTTCTATTTTTTAATTTTTTTGATATATTTGACCATCTTAAACCTTCTACTAATGTTATTTATAATAAATTATAATCATCAAGTTCTGTCCAAATACCTCTTAAATTATTAACCTAAAAATTTACCTATTTACTTATGGATTTAAATAATTATTCCATCTTTCTCTATACTATTTTGCCTTTCTAAAATAAATTCCTTATGATTAAATAAACATTTCATATTACACCTCAAACCACTTTATGTTAGGTTCTTTTGTCATTATTTTATAAAGCAACTTATCTTCTTCTGGTAACCAATTTTTATTTGATGGAACAACTCTTAAATGAGAAAGCCATTTAAATTAACAATTTAATGAGTCTTTGAATGCGATAATATCAGATATATTATTCCAATCCTATCCTTACTAATGTAAAGTAACATAGATTTACAAATTCGTCACTGTTTTTTTAATTTAATGAACTATATTATATGGTTACCCATAATAGTATTTTCCATTCTTCATCCGTCCAATTTCTAGAGCTATGCATTTTTAAAAACTCCCTAATTTTTTGTAAAAAACTTAATTACTATGATTGACAATATTCATAAAAGTGGAGTACTTCATTAACAGTTATCAAACTTTATTGGATTCTCAATTCGAGTGTATTTTATAGCTTTGATAAATCTACTGAATTATTGTCTTCTGTGAAATTCTATATGAATTTCTATAAAATAGGCAAGTGTAATTAGAGGGTTGTATTCATTAATATTAAATTAATTTATGAAATGCTCTGATTATTTAACTTTGTAAATACTATCATAATTTTAAATTCCATTGAATCGCATTATGGATAAATAAAATGAAAAATGCATGTTTAATTTACTTTATTTTATCAGCATCAATTTATAGAAGTTGATAGCTTATTAAAGAAATAGTATTTTAACTTTGAAGACATATTTTTGTAGCATTTTTTTGATTTATATAGATGTTAAAAATATTGTAACTCCCAAAGACTTCAAAAGAGCTTTTGAATGTTTTGCTATTGGGTTATTATGAGATGTTAAATAAAAATTATTAAATAAATTTTTGAATACTTTTATATGACTTAGAATAATATAGTTGGAGCTATAAAAATTAAGGATGGTTTATTCATTGGAGATGAATATGCATCATAAGTTACATATTTATCTAATAAAGGATCGAGAATTCATAATTAATAATAAAGTAACTCATATAATCAATTGTTCTGGTACAGAAGTTTAAAACAAATGGATTAACATGAATATAAAATATCTCACATTCAATTGGCTTGAATAAGATAATGAAGTAAAATATTCCATTTAATAAAAAGGTGTTATTTGATGAGAAAAATGAGAATGTAAATAAAATTTATGCATTCATCGAAGAGTGTTTTCAATAAGGAGAAAGCACTTTAGTTCATTCAGTAAGAGGTTAAAGTAGATCTTGTTGTGTATTGGCTGCTTATTTTATGAAAAAGTTCTTTAATTTATATTAATAATAAGGTATTCATGGACACTCTACAAAACACTTGAATACTTAAATTCTCGAAGACCTGATCTTGAAATAAGAGCATCCTTTTTTTATTAACTAAATTCTTTAGAATCCAGATTGAATAAGTTAGGACCTAAAAGAACAGCATCATGGAATGAATTAACCTAAGATGAATTAAATCCACAATAACTTTAAGAAGAATTAATTATAAGAAATACGTTTCTTAATTCATAAAATGGACCTGTTGATGACATCTATACAAATTTATAATCTAAATTAGTATAAATCTAATATATATTATTTAGTAAGTCTTAGGAAAAATTTATAATCAAAAAATTAAATGGAAAGATTAATTAAACAAAGAAAATATACTATTAGCTACCTTAGTCTATACTGGATCTCCTGATTTTATCTCTACCTCTCATATTAGAGTAAAAGAAGACACTGATTGTTAATCTATTTTAAAAGTAATTTTGTCATAATCATTAGGGAGTATAAAAAACTACTTTAAATTAACCTGCAAAATAACCATAAATTTAACATAGTTTTCCTAAATGTACTAATTTCAATAAGAATACTACTAAATAACTTTAATAAGATGATTGTGAATCATTTAAATAAAATTCATAAATGAGTAATAATTAATCATTTTAAAATTTACTTATACATTGCGCATAAAAATAAAAGCAAAATTCATTGGAAAAAAAGACTTAACCAATATCATCTGATTAAATATAAAGTCCTTAATTTATTAATTAGCCAAGTGGAGTAAGAAGTACATCTTTATAATAAAATGATGAAAAAAAAAATAATATAGATATTACAAATAATCGTCCAAATTCTGTTAAATAAAAAGATGTATCACCATCAATCTTAAATAACTTTTAAGAATTTAAAGATTAAGTTTAATAGTCATTAAATTATTTTAATAAACAATCCGAAATTATTATAAATATAGATAAAAATTAAACAAATACTAATTAATTCTAATAATCATAATATTAATAGCCTTAATAATAATAAGTATCATAAAGTACTATTTCAAACTAATAAATAGATTCGAAATAATAATAATTTTCTTAATCAAATTAATCCTATTTAGTATCTTAATAAAAGACTAAATTAGATTAATTAATAAGTCCAACATTTATTTCAACTATGAGCTCAACAAAACATTCAGAAATTTAAAAAACTTTAACATAATCTATATCATAATTATAATCTAGTTATTAAAAATTCTAACAATTACAAATGAAAAATTAAATTAAACCATCTTAATCATCCTCTCAAATATAGTAGTAAAATATTAATAAAAATTCAACAGAACTAAACAATATAAATATAACTAATATATCTAAAATTTAAGATCGAAGTTCTTCTCTTATCAAAAAAGGTGAAGAATTAGATAGTAAAAATAGACCTAATAGTGCTGATATCAAGGATCAATTAAAAAACAATACTGCATAAAAAAAAGACAGTTTATCACCATTTCATAAAGATCCAATTAAAAAAATGAATTAGTATGGTCCTCCTTTACCTTAATCTAACTCTCAAATCTATCTTAGGAATGTATAGTGTAGAAGATAAGCTGCATCAACTTTAAGAAACCAATAAAAACCAAATAATTCTTTTTAAGATAAATATTTGAATCAAAGTGCAAATTAAGTATAGAATAATAGTAGTTTTAACAATAATAGTAATTCAAATATAGAAGCTGAGACAAAAATACAATAAAAAGTAGTTTAAGAATTAGTTTCTGATGTTAATCATTTAAAAAAAATAATATCCCCTTAAAGTTTGACAAAAAGTTAAGCACAATTTTTAAAAAATCAACCAATTAGGGTATTATAAGAATTGACAGAAAAAACTTAAAGCATAAAATAGATGTATTTTTATGAAATCTAAGTTAATTAGCAAAGGAAAGGATAGTATTTAGTCTGTAGGCATAACTTTAGTGTAAAAACCATCAACAGTGAATACTAGAACATTCTCACCAGCAATTAAAAGTATATATTTTATACTAACAATTTATTAAGATGATTAAAAATGCAAAAGCAGTCATGTTTGTAATCCCTAAAACTTAAGATAAAAGATCAGGAATTCATCTCCTGGTAACAATTTATTTAATAGTAGGTTTAAATAAAGATTAAGAAAGTTCAAGTTCTTTTTCATATTCAAATACAAATACTACAATACCAGTTAAGAATAGTTGGAAAATGCTATGAAACAATTAATTCAATTTTGTTTTTGTTAATTTATTTATATGAATTCTAACTTAGTATGATCTAAAGTATCTCATTTTTTTAATTATTATTATATTAATAAAAAATTTACACAACATACTTCCTTATCACTTCTTAAGGAATAAGAATTGTAATAGAAGAATACTGAATTGATATTCAAGTATTTTAAGGATAAAATACAATTTTAGAAGAATCTCTTATTCATCTAAAAATAATAAAATTGTAATATTAATTGATCAAATCAATTAGGGTTATTTCAAATAGCTAAAAAGGTAATCTTATCTATAAATAATTAAAATTTGTGTTTAAAAGTATGTATGTTTTCTTTTCTCTTAGAAATATTAGTTTGCTCTAAAAAAATTTAAATTTTTTTTGTTTAATGATTTTTTAATACCCCGGTCATATTTTTTTTAGGGTTTTAAATTGAAAGAAACAAAAAAAATAATAATTAAAATAATTTTGTTTTCAAAAGAACCACACCTCCTACAGAAACCATTACAACAGCTATGACTACCTTTTGTGTACGATTTAATTTTAATTCTTGATTTCTAGCAAATAGATGATGTTTTTTAAATCCTACTCACCTCTGATTAAGCTAGAGTTATTGCTAAAAAATTGCCACCAGGGTTTAGTGTTAATTTAAGCAGATAATCAAAAAGAGATGTTAAAGTTTTATAAAAAATTATAAAATTAATAGAAAGTCCAATAGGATCTATCGTCAGAGGAAGAGAATAAAGTCATTAAAAAGGCTTATGTAGCACCATATCGAACAGAAAATACAGATGAAATGAAAAGATGTATGACCTTACTCTAAAAATTGAAAAAACATTAATTGGCAGCACCTTTTTTAAGAAAATTGGATAATGTTAATTATCCTTAAGAATTAGAATATGTTGACTTATAAATAGTCGAACAGAATCTCAAAAATAGTAACAATATCTTTTTACAATGATAAGATGTTTATCAGACAGCTACTCAATTTTGGGTGGACATCAAGAAAATTTGGTAAATGTCCTATACAATGAACAACAAGGGTTCTTAATTATATGCAATGACTTAAGAACTTGAATAGCATTTTAATGAATTGTATAAAGAATTAGATAAGCCATATCCATAAAAATAAATAGTTGAATAACCAATTAAAGTAGATAAATAATAAAAGAAACCTCCTGCAGTATAATAAGTGCCAACCAATAATAAAAAGCCAGTGTATATATATATTTATAAATCCTTAGAAAATAACCAAGTCTTATGGAATAACCTATGAATATGTAAGAAAAAAGAGCTTTAGTTTCTAATATTAACAGTTTACCACCTGAACATTTAAGAGGAGTTTGGGAGATTGTGTCTGATGGTTTAAAGATATAAGAATAAAGTGATGAATTAGAATTTGATATAGACACATTACCTGTTAAGAAAACTAGACAATTAGAAAAATATGTAAATACTAAATTAGAATATTTAAAAAAATAATAAAATAAGAAAGTTGCTGAAGAAACTAAAGCATAAGATAAGACTGATAGAATTGTAAATATTTTATAATATCTTTTAAGGTTCATACAGCTAATACTACTTATAACTATGCTCCATAACCAGTTGCTTAATAGAAATAGCCTGACACTGGAGACAGTTCATTTAGCAGCGATGCTGATAGTTCTGGGTGAGCATTATTTTTATTTTTGTTTTTTTGATTTATTCATTTAAACTTAAATTTCTCTAAATTTATAAAAACGTCCAATTTATGTAAATTTATTAAATTCTATTAGATAGCATTAATATTGCTTAAATTATCTCTTTATTTTTATATTTTTATATGATTATTTATTTAAAATATTATAATCTATTTGTTTTCAAATTATATTAAATACTTTTTGAAATCATTTACTTTTACTTTTAATATATTTTCATTATGATATTCATAGATTTCATTATCTTGTTCAAATTTATAAATAAAATAATCATCTCGATATATCCTTTTATTATTTTTTTCTATTCATTAAACGTTAAAGACTACCCAATAAGCTTGATTATAATTTAATTATATTAGCTATTTAGAATTGGATTCTGTGTTATTACATAAAATAAAAAATAACTCTTTTTTTAATATATTATTGATTCACATTATATTATATGTCCTAATATATAAAAGCACCATTTTAAATTTGATTAAATAATTAAGAGTTTAGTAGAAAAGAATAAACAAAAATAATTTATTTAATTATTATTGGATTGGTTTACAAAGAATTATCTAGAATTTGTAATAAATTTAATTATAAAATATGAGATTTTTGATGGTAACAAAGAAATTCTATTTTATTAAATAAAATGAAAAGGCTCAATCTCTGTTTAATCCTGTATCAAACTTTAATAATTCTTTTTGAATTTTATTAATTTTTTTTGTATTATATGTAGGTTGCTGTTAGGTAGGTTATTAGTAAGGCATCGTCGCATAAGGAAATCCTTAATGATTGAATGCAGGTGAATTAAACAATCTTAATAAACAAGGAACTTCTGATTAAGGGACGCTTTATTCAAGATTGTTTGTAGATTTCATATAATCATCAAATAACTATAATTAACTAGAATAATTCTTGTTTCTAATTTCATATGGTGATGATATATTATTTGGACTTGATTCTTTATAAATAAGAATATTAAATACAGATTAAATAATGTACTGGAGAGAAAGGCAACATAGGAGAATATACAGGTAATCCAAGCATAAGTGATTACTATTACTGTTATTATTATAATTATTATTATTAATTGAATAGTTGTTATGATGATTATTATTATTATATTTATGATTATTACAATTACAATTACAATTACATTTGTTATTAATCCTATTAATGCTCTTCTTTTATTTCATTACTTTCAATTTACATATTCTTTAAATCATTATTAGTACTTTAATTAATTGTAACATTATTAGTGTTATTATTAATCAAATTAATATTATTATTATTTACTGTTTTTCTAACACGTTTAGTAGTTAATGGTAATGGACCCTCATAATCTTTTCCTTATAAATTTGCCAATAATTTGTTTATTGCAATATCTTCATTATCTAGCTACTATAAAGTTTAAATATTAAATACATTTTATCTTCTATAAGTATTCATCATCGAATTGTATTAATTTTTAACCTAATTTTCTGTTCTTCCCAATATTTTTTTCGAAATTAGTGACCATCTCTTTCCGATTTCCTAAACTAGCAATAATAGTTATAATTATTCAGGTTATGACCATTCAGATCTAATTAATTAATTAGTTGTACTTTTTCAACTCAGGATTCAAATAATTATTCCATCTTTCCCTTATTTATTTAGCATGTCTAACTATTTTTGCTGGATTTATTCTATTGAAATCTATAGTAATTTAAGTCCAATTTTTGTTTTCATTTGAATCTGTAATTATGTTTTATAATATTTCATCTTCCTCAGTATTCCAAGGGGCCATTTTAAGATTAGTTTTCAACATGCTAATCCATTTTAAATTCAATAGTTATTCTGTTACTCCTAAAACATCTGATAAATAATGCCAATCTTCTTCAGACTATCCTATTAAATTGAAATACAGGGTTTAAATCATTCTTATTAATGAATTCAAAATATTTTAGCACAGTCCATACAAATAAAATTTTATCCTTTCTGTGCCATTTTGTTCGATGTTCTTCATTTGTACGTCTACTTTTTACTATTATAATCTACTTTGAAAATTCTTAGAAATAATAGTTTAAGATATTTTTGCAAGGAGGAAAGCTCTTTTCATTAATCTTTAGAACCTTTTTTATTTGTTTTAATTTAACTGGCCTTTCCTTGAATTCACTGATGTCCTCTAAAAATTATGAAAACTTCGACATTTTAATTTAATTAAAATATTTATAGATTCTTTTGTTAAAAAGATATTGGAAATAATTTGATTCCAATAATTTTTTAATATCTCACTAGAACTTTAGATTAATAGCTCTTTAAACATTAATTCTAAAATTAATTTGATAACCTGAATTTTATTAATTAAAAACCGATCATAAAAAGAATTAGAAAATAGTCATTTCTATATGATAGATCTTGATTACTATATAACAAATTTGCATTTTATTGACAAATTAGCCCAACATAAAACAAACAGAAAATGATTTTTTTCTTAATTCTTCATAACTAATAGTATGAATTTTATGTTAATCATACTTAAGTAAAAAAATGTGTAAATATTTAAAGTTATTTATTTTAAAATTGAAAACTCAAAAAAAGCAACAAAAAATCCTTAATTTTATGCTATTTTATTATAATTAATTTGTTTATATATTAAAAATTATTTGTAAAAATATACATTATATGATTAAAAATCAAGACATATTTTTAAATTTAATAAAATGATTGCCCAAACATTAATTCTCTCTAACCAAATAGATTTAGATCATTTATCACTATATAGTTAAATTGATATTGAAGGCTAATAATAGTTGCATGATGATAATTTCATTTTTTTCTCCTTTAATAAAAAGACTAACTGAAACAATCATAAGAATTGTAATGCGATTTTAACTACTTTGTAGTATTAACTTAAAGCTTAATTTATTAAGATAGTAGCTAATAATTACGCTAGAAGAGCTAATTTTTCTAAAAATATTATTTTAAGTTTAAATATTAAATTAGCTTCCTGAGATTGGGAGAAAACGAATAGTTCAAAAAAAATTATCTTACATAATTGATGATTTATCCATTATTATTGTTATATTCTAGAGTACTATAATGTATTCTATTATCAATTATAAGTGGCTCCTAAAATAAATTGTTTTTCTAAATTATACCAATTATATATATCATAAATACTTTATAATATCCATTTATTTGATGGCATTTTTATACTTTTTAATTACCATATATGTAATATTAAAAATTAAATCAAAAACAACAAGTAGTTTAATCATTTACTATGGAGTATTCAAGATTCATAAGCTGGATGGGAACTTTTCTTTTTAAGAATTGTTTGCGTCTATGATAGTATAGATAAGTTGACCTTTAATACTATCATTGAATAAATTAATTTAAGTTTTTTTTAATTGTTGGAAGTTTATAATCTAGATTATGCTAATTTTTAATTTCTGTTAATAATTTTAATTCGACAATTGGAGGAATATTTATAGATTGAGTTGCTTTGAAAAATAATGTTATTATGATTAATTGCTATATGCTTCATTTACTAAAATATATTAACAAGAGTAGGAACGATAAAGAATCATAATGCCGATTCTAATCCATTGATGTTTATTTATTCACTTGAACTTTCATTTTTTTTGTTTCAAGAAACTTTTTAATCATTTGATTATATTTTCTTAACTTTTTAATAATTACTAAATATATTAAATAATTAAAATTTATATTTTAAAAACAATGA
>CAJJDN010000094.1:108093-181318 GCA_905182985.1 Paramecium sonneborni | reverse complement strand
ATCATAAGAATTGTAATGCGATTTTAACTACTTTGTAGTATTAACTTAAAGCTTAATTTATTAAGATAGTAGCTAATAATTACGCTAGAAGAGCTAATTTTTCTAAAAATATTATTTTAAGTTTAAATATTAAATTAGCTTCCTGAGATTGGGAGAAAACGAATAGTTCAAAAAAAATTATCTTACATAATTGATGATTTATCCATTATTATTGTTATATTCTAGAGTACTATAATGTATTCTATTATCAATTATAAGTGGCTCCTAAAATAAATTGTTTTTCTAAATTATACCAATTATATATATCATAAATACTTTATAATATCCATTTATTTGATGGCATTTTTATACTTTTTAATTACCATATATGTAATATTAAAAATTAAATCAAAAACAACAAGTAGTTTAATCATTTACTATGGAGTATTCAAGATTCATAAGCTGGATGGGAACTTTTCTTTTTAAGAATTGTTTGCGTCTATGATAGTATAGATAAGTTGACCTTTAATACTATCATTGAATAAATTAATTTAAGTTTTTTTTAATTGTTGGAAGTTTATAATCTAGATTATGCTAATTTTTAATTTCTGTTAATAATTTTAATTCGACAATTGGAGGAATATTTATAGATTGAGTTGCTTTGAAAAATAATGTTATTATGATTAATTGCTATATGCTTCATTTACTAAAATATATTAACAAGAGTAGGAACGATAAAGAATCATAATGCCGATTCTAATCCATTGATGTTTATTTATTCACTTGAACTTTCATTTTTTTTGTTTCAAGAAACTTTTTAATCATTTGATTATATTTTCTTAACTTTTTAATAATTACTAAATATATTAAATAATTAAAATTTATATTTTAAAAACAATGACCAAATTTCTTTTTACTTCAAAAAATATTAATTTATTTTTGATAAGTTGATAGATTATTTGATGTTAAATTTCTTTAAATAATAATTTATTATATTTATTAATTACAGAAGGATGAAAAATTTTAATTTTATTATTTAATTAACAAGCCTTGTTAATTGTGATTTATTCTTTTTTTTACTTAAAAAATTTTGTTTTTGATAATAATGCGAAAAAAGGTGAAGTATTATTCTGAAACTATTAATTCCTATCATTAATTTTAATTTTCCTACTAAGTCACTGGAAATTATTGATAATTATTAAAGTGCTCATTAATTAAAAAAAATATTAATCTTATGAATTATTTATTTTTGATTTATATCATCTTGGTTCCAAATGTCCTTGGGATGTTTTGTAACTATTATCCTTTGGATGAAATCGCTTGTATATAAAAAACTAAAGAAGTTTCATGTAGTAATTATATTAAGCTAAGGTTAATTCAACTATTTTGAAAATGCTTGTGTGGAGACTAAAAGTACTGATTTGGGATGTCTTCCTAATTTGAATTAATAAGCTTGTATGCAATAATAAAGAAATATAGAAGGCAAGGAAGTTAAATGTAATTTTTAATACTAGAATTAGGTTTTTTTAGAAAGAGATGTACATATGCAAATGAATTTCATCTTAAGTTTTTAGATTGTAGATAAAACTTTTCAATCTATGCTTGTGTAAATTTAAAAGGAAAAAATTGTATTTGGTCAAATAATGTTTGCATACCTAATGATAGCGTGATTCCAAAGGGAGATTCTTGCGAAACTATCTTTAATGCACCTGTTACGTCAAATTTATGCGCTTAAATTTAGGATCTATTATGTAAAACTCAATATATAAGCATAGGCCAAAATAACGGGTTCGAGGGCGGATATTTTTGTGAGTAGGTAACTGAAATACAGTTATAGAAATATACATGCGATACTTTGGGATTAAGTAAAGGAGCATGCGTTGGAATCCAGACTAAGGGATAAAGATGTAAAATGAAAATATATATTTTTTAGGCATATACAAAAATAATGTATGTAAAGAATTCAAAATAGAAGATGAAATAAGTTGTTTAAGTTATTTAAACAGAGAAGCTTGTCTTAGTATTTAAAATCCATAATTATTGTGTGTTTGGGATAATAAAGGTTGTTAACCTTTGTAAATTTTGAAGAATCAGGATTGTGAAAATTTTAAAAATGTAAATCCAAGTGTTTGTAGAGAAATGCCAATATATTGCTTTTATGATGAAATAAATCATTAATGTTAATCTCCAAATTAAAATTAAAAGCAGACTTGTAATACTAAGGGACTTAATAAAATTGGCTGTATAAGTATTAAAAACTAGAAATGTATTATATTAATAATTAAATATTTAGGTATATATTTTAGCGAAGAAGGATGTTAAGAAGTCAAGGAAGATTTATTAAATTAAATTAGTTGCACTGATTCAATTAATGAGGAAGCTTGTATCAATGTTAGTACACCATTTTAATATTGTTAATGGAATGGTAATGAATGCATAAGAATACCTTTGAATTAGGATTTAAATTGTCCATTACCAGAAGAGAATGGAAAATTTTATAAAGTAAATGGAAATGTTTGTTAAGCAATATCAAAATAGAATGTAGGTTGTAAATATAATGAATAAACACGATTATGTTAGAGTAGTACAGGATAGGAGATATGTACAACTCCTTATTTAAATTTGTCTGGTTGTGTTTAGATTTCATAAGCATTGGCTTGTAGTTGGAATGAAGAGATGAATAAATGTGAAGTGGCAACATTAATTGATTAGGTTACAAAATGTAGTGATTTAAAATATTCAAATCCATAAGCATGTTCTAGGATAACAGAATTTGAAAATGAAAAAGCAGTGGGATGTTATTTTAATAGTCAAACATAATAATGTGAAAAGATTACATAAGAAAATTTAAAATAGATGGAATGTTTATAATAAGGATTAAATAAATATGGATGCACAATGATAACAAAGATTGGATAAAGATGTAGATGGTTTAGAAACAGATGTACAAGCATTAGAAATAAAGAATAGATAGCATAAATCTCATGTCTTGAATTAAAATATGTTAATCCTGGAAGTTGTGGATTAGTAACTTTTTAAAAAGAAGTTTGTAAATATAGCGTGGATGGTTATGGTTGTGCTAACAGTATTAATTCTAGTGAAATTGGAGATTATTGTTATACTTTAGGTTTAAATTCGTTTGCTTGTTCTTAAATCACTAGAAATATAGAGGGATGCTATTTTGATTAAATTAATAATGTATGTTTAACAGCCCCTGATAAGAAATCATCTGATGAAAATGTCTAAGCTGCATCAAGATTATTATTAACTACTGCTAAATGTGTAGCTAGTTCTCCAACTAAAAATATTTGTACTTCAATAGAAACATTAGGAGAATAATGTGCTTGGAATTATAGAACAAGTTAATGCGATTATTAATTTGTTTAATTTAATTAAAAATGTTTAGATTACAATACTATAGAAAAATAGAAAACTATTCCTGGAATATAAATAGCTATTAATGCCAATGTTTGTGCTAGTATTATAATGAATTATGTAATAAATTTATATCTATTATATAGCCTAATAAAAATCCAAAAATTTTAAATTAAGTAGATGATCCACTTAGAGGATATTGTTAATTTGATGGTAAAGAAAATTGTATAAAATTCCTTTAAACACCTTGTACTACTAAATGTTGTACAGAATTAGTTGGAATTAATGCCCATGTTTGTAGTAGATTTACTACTGGATAATATTGTTATTTTAATGAATTTAATAAATGTGTAGAATTAATTGATGATATTGTTGATACCAGCAATTCTTAAGCTGTTAAAGACTATTACAATTTTAAATAATATAAATGTTCATCAATGAATAAAAATTCATGTTGGATGATTGATTGGTCTGCAACATAATAATGTTATTGGGATGGACTTGTATGTACTTAAATTAATTTTGGTGATTATCCTAAATTATTTATATTTGATCGCCGTTATGGAATGAATAAATTTGCATGTCAAGGTATTGAAGGAGATGATAATTATGTAATGAAATATTTTAGATATAATAATTTGAATGTTTGTATTGATTATCCTATTGAAATAACTACTTGTGAAACTGAAGGTATCAATTCAAATGTTTGTCTAAGAAAATCCTTTAATCTTTACTGTAAATGGGATAAAATCAATTTACAATGTGTTACAATAGATGATTACTTATCATTATATACTTGTAATGAATATCAAAATCATAAGGCATGTATCGAAAATCCTTATGCTCCTTGTGCTTTCCTCTTTTCTACAGACAAATGCATCTCTAGTCCTTAAAATATTAATTGTATAGATTTCAATATCCTCAAACCCTATTATGGAGAAGTTAATTAAAAAGCCTGTTAAAATATTACAAAAGGTGGATAAATTTGTTAATATAATGATGTTACTAAAAGATGTATTGAAAGAACAAATCAAACACAACAGGAAAGTTGTGATATACCAGGAATCAATTCGATTGGATGTTATTCACTTACTACAGGATTTTGTAGATGGGATCCAATAAATTTAAATTGTTATGAGGAAGAAGATGATGATGCAATATACACATTAAAATGTTCTGATTACGTTAATAAAAAATTATGCTTGTTAANATTTGTACTTCAATAGAAACATTAGGAGAATAATGTGCTTGGAATTATAGAACAAGTTAATGCGATTATTAATTTGTTTAATTTAATTAAAAATGTTTAGATTACAATACTATAGAAAAATAGAAAACTATTCCTGGAATATAAATAGCTATTAATGCCAATGTTTGTGCTAGTATTATAATGAATTATGTAATAAATTTATATCTATTATATAGCCTAATAAAAATCCAAAAATTTTAAATTAAGTAGATGATCCACTTAGAGGATATTGTTAATTTGATGGTAAAGAAAATTGTATAAAATTCCTTTAAACACCTTGTACTACTAAATGTTGTACAGAATTAGTTGGAATTAATGCCCATGTTTGTAGTAGATTTACTACTGGATAATATTGTTATTTTAATGAATTTAATAAATGTGTAGAATTAATTGATGATATTGTTGATACCAGCAATTCTTAAGCTGTTAAAGACTATTACAATTTTAAATAATATAAATGTTCATCAATGAATAAAAATTCATGTTGGATGATTGATTGGTCTGCAACATAATAATGTTATTGGGATGGACTTGTATGTACTTAAATTAATTTTGGTGATTATCCTAAATTATTTATATTTGATCGCCGTTATGGAATGAATAAATTTGCATGTCAAGGTATTGAAGGAGATGATAATTATGTAATGAAATATTTTAGATATAATAATTTGAATGTTTGTATTGATTATCCTATTGAAATAACTACTTGTGAAACTGAAGGTATCAATTCAAATGTTTGTCTAAGAAAATCCTTTAATCTTTACTGTAAATGGGATAAAATCAATTTACAATGTGTTACAATAGATGATTACTTATCATTATATACTTGTAATGAATATCAAAATCATAAGGCATGTATCGAAAATCCTTATGCTCCTTGTGCTTTCCTCTTTTCTACAGACAAATGCATCTCTAGTCCTTAAAATATTAATTGTATAGATTTCAATATCCTCAAACCCTATTATGGAGAAGTTAATTAAAAAGCCTGTTAAAATATTACAAAAGGTGGATAAATTTGTTAATATAATGATGTTACTAAAAGATGTATTGAAAGAACAAATCAAACACAACAGGAAAGTTGTGATATACCAGGAATCAATTCGATTGGATGTTATTCACTTACTACAGGATTTTGTAGATGGGATCCAATAAATTTAAATTGTTATGAGGAAGAAGATGATGATGCAATATACACATTAAAATGTTCTGATTACGTTAATAAAAAATTATGCTTGTTAATATTAAATGATAATTGTGAATGGTCAACTGTTGATATGAAATGTTCAACTGTAGAACAATTAAAAGTTGTTAAAGCGAACACTTTATATAATGCATAAGCATGTACAAATATAGGTGGAGCTCCTTATTATTATTCAACATAAAATAATTTATGTGAAGAATTGATTCCTACCTAAAATGATTTAAAAAATAATAAAGATTGTACTGCTATGATTATGAATAAAGAAGCTTGTTTATTAAATACTAGAAATCATAGATGTATATTTGATCCAACTTAAATTCCTGAAAAAAAGTGCTCAAATTTAAAATCAGAATAATTAGTTTGTTCATCAACCACTTTAATCAACATTGAGATTTGCATGAACATTCCATCATAATGTTATTTTGAAGTAGTTTCAATGACATGTAAACAAAGAATAATTTAAGATACTATTAATTGTTCAAGCTTAATTGTTGAAGGTCTACATTACAATAAATTATCTTGTTCATCAATTAGTAACACATTAAATGATAAATCTACAGATGACAAATTACAAATTTGTACAAGTACTAATGTTTAAGATAAAGCTTAATAATGTCACTTTGAAAAATACTGTTAATGGGATAGTGTTTCTTATGGATGTAAACTAGTAAAAACAGTTGATGGAAATTATAATGCAGGAGGTAATGGTTAAAATCCATCTTGTTCTCTTTCTTCCAATTCTTTAACTTGTTAAAATACTTATTCAAGAGCTGCTTGTCTTGACTTTGGAAATGGGTGTTACTTTAATATTGAATAAGGAGGTTGTAATAAATATACTGAAAATTCATACAAAGTTCTAGATTGTTCTCAAATTAATTCAAAAGATTGTACAAAAAGTAAAACATTAGTTGCATATTGCAGTTAAAAATAAAATGAAACACCAGATAATGAAATATCACCTGGTTGTTCAATACCACCTATAAATAAAGACTTTTGTGAAAAAGATTCTAAATTCTAAAGCAGTTCTTGTAGTAGTTTAAATAGTTCAACAATTGAAAGTGATTGTGCTTATGCTAGTGATTTTTGTTATTTTGATTCTACTTGCAAAACTCCTTAATCTATTGAATCAATTACATGTACTACACCTGGAGTTAGCAAGTCATTATGTTTATAATTAAATCTTCCATGTGATTTTTCTTCTGGTAAATGTACTCAATTAATTATACCTTCATTAAATACTGATAAATAAAACTATTATTATGTTTGTAATGAAGTAGGTTTATTAACTACAAACAAAAGAGAAGAAGTTTGTGGTAAAATATCAACTGCTTCTTGCAAATTCTAACTTAATTCATGTGAATAAGCCTTTTATGAAGATTGCAATCAACTCATTGAAGTAACATGTACAATTATAGCATGTAATTAATGCTATGGTTTTCCAACTGCTTATGATTATAGTATAAATAAATGCAATAAGATCACTAATTTATCTACAGACTGTGATAATATTACATAAAAATCAGCTTGTTAAGCTTTAGTATAAAATTGTTAATGGAATGATACATCGAATAAATGCCACATCAATTTAAAGAGATTAAATAGAGAAAGTTGTACTTAACTAACTTCTGAAATTTTAGCAATATGGGTTGAAAGTAATAATCAATGTGAGATTAAAACGTAGAATGAAATATAGAATGCAAGTGATTGTTCCATATTAAGTAGAAAAGCTTGCTTAATCCCTACTAAATCATGTTGGGTAAATTCAAGTACTTTATAATGTGAATATGTTACTTAGATAATGGCTACATGTGATGAAATAAATGATTATTAATCATAGAGTCACCATTGTTTAGTTTCAAATAAAGAAGTATGTAAATGGTCAGTATCCTCATCCAAATGTGTAAAACCAGAATTAGATGATAGTTGTGATGTGATGAACAAATATGGTTGTCTAAATATGTAAAAGAATGTAAATTGTGGATGGTCAGACTATTATAAAAAATGCATAACTATATAAGTTAATTTAGGAAGTGGATGTATTTATTATGCCTTAGGAGGGTGGTAATACTACAATCAAGTAAATCCTTATGTGTGTGCATCTCTAACTCTAGGAGCATGTTACTTAGATTCTAAGTCAAATAAATGCATTACTGCTAATACCATAGCATTAAAGTGTAATTAACATAAAGGTCTTAACAAGCTGGCTTGTCTCACCAAAACTTAAGACAATTGTAAATTTGATTCTACAAATTTGAAGTGTATTCCTACTACCAGTTCAGAAATGGAATGTACTGGAGATCAATGTTGTTTAAGTACTTTAAATAAAGTAGCATGTTTATCAATGCCAAATGCAAATTGTTAATTCTATTTGAATACTTGTTCATCTTTTACCTTAAAAACTACAGTTGATTCTGCTAGTATACCCTTACTTCCTTCTTAATTCATATCTCCTAACATCTGCTCTTAATATAATAAAAATATTTCAGGGGCCTATTTTATCTATGATAGAGTTAGATAATCATGTCTCAATATAGATAAAAACAGTCCAGCAAAATACTTTGCTCTTTGTAGATCCATATCTATAAGTGAGAAAGGATGTTTAGAAAAGACTATGGAATATTGTAATTTTAATGATTTATATAAATAGGTTAATATGAGAACGATTCTTGCTAATCATTAGCTATAGAGGTAATAAAAAAATAAACAGGGTGTATTTCAACTTATAGTTGGAAAGCTTGCATTTAACTTAATGCATTTTGTAAATTTTAAGGAGGTAGGTGTATACCAATTTAGTAAAGCGATACTTGTTCTAATTTAAGTGATGCAATAGTTGGACCATAAGTTTGTTCGCAATTTCCAACTCCATGCAAATATGACACATAAAAGTTTTCCTGTATGGTAGTTACTTTGAGAACAGAAACGTGTTCATCTTTAGGACTAAGTAAATCTGCATGTTTAACATATACTTCTACTTCTTTTTGTATTTTTGATGCAATTAGTTATAAATGCAATCCAACTTATGATAATACCTTACCTTGTGAAGACAATAATGTTCCTAAGACTTGGTTTGTAAATTAAACAAAATGTAAATATATCAAAGCATCTGGAAATGTAAATATATATTATTAATAAAAGTATTGTTAATTTGCTGCTGGTGATTTTAGTGAGTGCAAGGCTATACCAGAAAGTTTATTTACAGGTAATTGTAATGTTCCTGATATTGATACAAATCCAATTACTTGTAGGAAAGCAACAAATTAAGTTTGTTTTTATAATACAATTACCCAAAAATGCACATTAGGAGATGTGAATATTATTCCATGGAAACTTGGATTTTCATTTAATAAACTAGCTTGTTTAACATACAATAATCCTTTATTTTAAGTTAAATTAATGTGGGATTATGATAAAGGTTGTATAGAACTAGAATCGAAAGATTTAGCTAATATTTAATGCACATCTCCAGTTAATAGATTAGCTTGTGTTTCAATTACTAATCCAACATAATTTTGCTAATTTTAAATGTCTACATTCAAATGTGAATCATTCAATTATATTATTCCGCCTTCTGAAAGCAAGAGTTGTGGTTCACTAACAAATGTTAATAGATTTGAATTTTGTCAATATTCAAGTGAATCTTGTATCTATAATATAATATCTCGTGATTGTGTTACTACTAATCCTACTAATATTTTAAATACAGGTGATTGTTTTGATAAAGGAATGAGTAAACTTATGTGTCAATAATTTTCAAATAATTGTCAATATAATGATGATCGACGATTTTGTTATGGTGGCAATATTTTTTGTAAAGATAATACACCTCAAACTTGTAACACTGTCAATATGGAACCTTGTTGGATTGTTAATAATTTATGTGTAGGTATTAGTTTTGCAGATCTTAATATTATTGATTGTGAATAAGCTGTTAATAAAATTGGATGTACTTCCATATCAAATCCAATAAAGGTGTGTTAATATGATATCTAAAAATCTGAATGTAAAGAAATAACTACACTTAATAATCCCTGTAAATCATATACCAATGTTAACACTAATAGAGCATGTGAATAAACTATTGATACTGCGTGTAAATTTAATTTCTCAACTAAATCTTGCTAAGAAGTATCTCTTTCAGATGTTTTTGAATGTGATCGAGGATTGAATTCACAAGCCTGCTAAAATTATACCAGACCTTCATTATCATGTAAATTTGGCAAATATTGTTATGGTCCTACTACTGGCATCTCTGAATGTTCACATGCATTAAATAAAGAAGTTTGCTTAAATTTCATCTATTAATGTACTTGGGATTTCCAAAATTCATTGTGTCTCAATTATAACCTAAATGGATAAACTTGCTAAGATCTTTAAAATTAATAAACTGTTGTTTCTAGTAGAGTATGTTACAATGCTTAAGTTCTTGATGGATAAGCATGCGTCTTTGATGTATATACTTTCACATGTAAAATTATTGAACCTTAATCCTGTTTTGAACTTGAATCAGAAGATTAATGCAAATCTTCAAAACAACTTCCCTGTATTTGGCTTAATAGTTTTTGTTAGTTCTTCTAACCACTTTCTACTGATACTTGTGCAACTGTTGCCAATCTAGGATCCAAAAATGCTTGTTTAAGTATTTTTAGAAAGGGTTAATTCTGCTAATACTAAGATTTCAATTGTATACCTTACAAAGAAAGTTATCTAGCAGATAATTGTCTAGATAATATTAATAAAATTGCCTGCATTTCTTAATAAACCAGTTCTTGTATTTGGAAATCTATTTAAAAAGATATTTTCATTAATTAAGAATAAAAAATACCCTTTGAAGAAGGATCTTGTATTAAATTTGAATCCCCTAACTCTTAAGATTGTGATAAAAATCTTAGTTATTAGGCATGTTTATCAATTACTAAATATGGCCAACATTGTAGATGGATTAAAGGGGAATGCAATTAAATATAATAATCATTAGGAACTATTGTTCTCCATAACACATATTAATTGATTAATTCTAATGCTTGTGGGCTTGTTAATCAAGACAAAGTTCGTTATTAAAACCATACAAGATCATGCTAATTAATAAAAGAAACTGAAAAAATTACCTGCAAATGTGGTAAGGAGACCAAAGGCTTGAATAAAGCTGCTTGTTTGAGCATAAAAACTGAAAGTTGCAGATGGATTAGTACATAATCAAGATGTGCAGAATTTCAGAGCTAATGTGATATGAAATGAATCTATAAATATATAAGTTTAGGATTAATTTATTGAATTATATTGGTATAATAATAAATAATATTAATGAAAGTTTCACTTGATCATGATGTATATAAATGGCTCTTGTCACTTACTATTGTTAAGCCTCAATAAATTAAGAACACAGGCAAAGTAGAATTGGATGAGAACCAAAGTAAATTATTTATAAATGGAGTCAAATTTGGAGAAGCATTAAATAAGATGCTTGAAGCAAGATCTATTGTAAAAATTATCTATATATTTAAAGCATGTACCGAATTTAAGTGAACAAATGAAAAATTAACTTACACCAGGTGTAAAATTATTCAATTGGAATATTTTATAAGATGCATTTCAAAAAATTAACTTGCCTTTGGACAATGATATTAAAAATTTAATTGTAAATGGTGATACAGAAATGATGAATGAACTTTTAAAAGATATGATGGAATTAGATAATCAAAACAATAGAAAATAACAAACAAGAGGGTCAGTTAGATCTTCTGAAGATTCCTCTTTTGAAAATTCAAAGAAACCTCCAAGCAGACCAGCATCAAAATTACCTTAAACTAAATATGATTTTTAGGGAAATAACAACGAATTAATTTTAGATGAATTAGATACTAAAAAGCCCTTAAATGAATCTAAGTCTTTACTTGAATTTTTTATTACCGGATTATCTAAACATTTAACATTAAAACCATAATAAGCAGCATCATTATTATCAAATGGTAATAAATATTTAGCTCATTTACTTGTAAAAGGAGTTAAGGGAGAATTTGAAACTTTAATTAATTGGTTAAGTGATATATATGCTAATATATCCAGAGTATTTAATTTTTTAGAATAACAAGATTCAAATGTTCATTATTTTTTTGCTACTATAAAACCAGGACTTTTATCAAAAGAATAAGAAATTACTCTATGGACTTTAAGGATTATGGGCAGAACTTATTTTGAATTATCTGAAATGGAAATGCATCAATTAGGATACGAATGGTTCTGTAAAGAAAATGGAGGTTTGGCAGCAACTTTTTTATGCATGTAAAGACATCCAAATTTATTGAGTTAAATTTGTGAACTATATAGTTAAGTATCTAGATTTAATATGGTTGATTTCTTTACTGTTTAATTCAAAAAATAATTAGCTGATAAATGTGTAGATATGCTAAATTCTTTGATTGAATTTCTATACCAATAGAAAACTCTTAAAGATGAATTAATTTAATAAGGAATTATGCAATATTGGGCTTAGGCAGCATTAAAAATGTCAGATTCTGATTAATTACCTATTAAAATGTAAGGATTAAAATATTTAACATTAAATTGGTTATTATATCCAATATAATTTGAAGAAGATTAAAATTATCCTAATCAATTTTTGTTTTTAATGAAAAAAGGAACTCGAGATTCCTCAAATAATTTGAAATATTTTTCATTAAATATGTTATTTCGTTTACTTGATAAATTAGCAACAGATAGAAATCCATATGCAGCAGTTTTATATAAGAAATTAACATTTACTCTAATTGAAAATTATAATGAAATAGATGTAAGGGAATTTATGTTGAATAACTTTATGTACTTAATTCAAAAATACTCATCTATTCCAATTGACATTTTAATAGAACCTTTAATAAAATAGGTTATGTTAAATGATGCTTTAGTAAATTTAACTGATATGACGCTGTTTAAATTTATTAGTAAGCATCCAAAAATGAAAATAAGGTTAGCTATATTATTATTGGATTTGCTAGCTAAAATCTATTTAAATAGTGTCACAATGTCTCATTTATCATTGAATCCAATTCAAGTACTTTTGGCTCGTTTTGCAGAATCCCCCTTATTAAGAGAATATGCTTTTAAGTTATGCAAAATTGGTCTAGCATTACATTATGGTAGTTTAAAAAGTAAAAGATAATAAGTTAAAACTAATGATTTATCTATTTTGACTGCATTATAATAACATAATAATGATCATGAGATATTGGAAGCTTAAAAAAGGGCATAAATAATAGAATTAATTAAGTTCATAATTAATATGTAACAAGATGAATTGAACGAACAAATAAAACCATTGTTATGTCATTTTTATATTGAATTGTAAAATTTTATTGTTTATAATTAGACAAAATATTAATATAAAAGATAAGGGAGTAATTACATTATTAAATTTGTTTGGTAATCCTGAAAAAATAGTATCAGTTATAAAATAATAATGGGAGACTGAGAAATAAGAATAAGAAGAAATTCTAAGATAATCGTAATTAATAATTGATAACGAATTTGTTTAGAATTAACAATCATTAGAGTAAACTCCATAAACTGTAAAGAGTGAAAAAAATAAATAAAATAATAATGATCCTTTTAATGATTTAAGATAAAAAGAATTGGAAGAAGAAAAGAAATTTTTAGCATAAAATGGAGTGGGTTTTAAAAAAAGAGTAGTAGAATTAGAGAGAGGAAAGTAGCCAATTGCACCTACACTAAATGTTTAATAATAATAATAATAGTAAAATAAGAAAAAAGCTTAATAAGTGGATCCAAAAGTATTAGAAAATATAGCTAATATTAAATTAAAGAAAGAAGAAGAATTATTGAAGAAATAATAAGAAGAAGAAGAGAAAAGAAAAAGAATTGAAACATTATAAAAAAAAGCATAATAAGAAATTTAAAAAAGAACTACAGGAAAAGTAATTGAGAAAGTAGATGAAAAGAAGGTTGAATTAATAGATCTTGATGATCATGAGACTCATGATTATGAATCTATGAGTATTGCTATTAAAAAGAATCATAAGGCAATGAAATATTTATTCTCTAAATATTCTAATACTACTAATTAAGCAAGTAAAAAGTAATATTTTGGAGAACTTTAAGAATAATATGAAATAATTTAATTATCTGATATTATGAGAATGTTAAAAGATTTTTAAGTAAATTTATCAAAGGAAGAAATTTAAGCATATGTTAAAGCTATAAATTAGAAATATTCAGAAAATAAAGCTGATTAATTTAGTTTAGATTAATAGAATTTTGAAAGATTTTTAGCATAACTTTCAATGAAAACTGAAAGTTATATTTTTTAAAGAAAACCAGCAGGATAATGTTTAGAATAGCTTATGTAAGGATTTGGATAAATAGCAAAATCAAAAAGTATATAAAAATAAATAATTATTAGATGAAAATCATCTTATATTTTTAGATCCTGACAATATCAATATTGACCCAGATAGAGATTTAATAAGATAATTAAATTTATAACTTTAAATTTAAGATGTTCCTGTTCCAAATAAATTCAAAAAAGTTACAGAAAAACAATTGAATTAAAGATTTGAATATAGATAATAGATAATGTTAGGAATTGAAAATGCATGGCTTGATTGTCATGAAATAGTAAATTAATTGATTTCAGAAACATTTAAAACTAATGTAGTTGAACCTTTATCAGATGTAAAGATTATCTGGAAAGTAAAACCAAATCCACAATAACAATAAGAATAAGTTGTTTAAGTAAAATAAAGGGATAATTCATTATAAAAAAAAGTCATTAATAGAGCAATAGAAGATAAATTATAAAAATAATAAGAAGAAGAATAAAAAAAAATAGATGCAGAAGAAAAAAGAAAAAAACATTAAGAAAAATTAAAATAAGAATATTTAAGAAAAAAGAAAGAGAAAGAAGAATAGGAATAACTTAAAAAATAAGAAGAAAGATAAGAAATGATTGAAAAAGCAGAAAAAGAAAAAAAATAATAAGAACTTTTAAAAAAGGAAGCTGATGATAAAAAATTAAAATTAAGAGAATATAAAGAAAAAATGGCAGAAGAATCTAAAATAAAAGAAGCTTAGAATCTAGAATTATAAAAATAGAAATAAGAATAAGAAAGAAAATAAAGAGAAGAATTTTAGAAAAAATAAAAAGAGGAAGTAACAAAATTATTAGAATAAAAAAAGAAAGAGTTTAAGGATAAAGAATAATAGGAAAAGTAAAAAGAATAGAAAGCAAAAGAAGAAATTAAGGAATGGAAAAACAATGTTGAAATAATGTTATAATAAGAATAGGAAGTAAGATAAAGAGAAAAACAAATGCATTCTAAAATTTTATAATTGTAATAAAATTAGGATATTTAATCTATTTATAAAAAATACGAAAAATAATTATAAGCAATATATCATGCTTACTAAGAATATACTGATTGGAAGATTGAAAATGCTGGAATAGAAAAGGAATTACTATAATTCAAAGGATTCACAAACTTTGCTTCTTAATTTAGCATTTATCCTGCTATAATTACACCTGAAGATGCCTAGTTAATTTTTCGATCAATAACAAGAGAGAGAGAAAGATAATAATAATAATTAAATGAAAAAAATGGTTTTAATGCTACACCACCAAAAGGAATGAATTATATTGAATTTTAATAAGCATTATTGAGAATTGCAATAAAAGGATAAAAGTATTTTGATCTTCTTAATGATAAATATGAAAATAATATGAAGACTATAGATATGCTTGCATTAAAAAAGGATTAAGCTATTTCAGAAGAAGGACCACTTGAAAAAAGAGAAGATTAATATTAATAAGTTGATGCTACAAGTTTTAAAACCTTATAAGGTTTAATATATTTTTTAGACATGCCTGAAGAGAAAACTGAAATGAATTCTAAATTAAGAGCATTAAAATTAGAATTTTAAAAAGTAGCAGCATAAAGAGATAAAAAATAAAGTAATTTTATTATTTTATTATAGTGGTATAATAAAAATTAACTGAAGAAGTTAAATAACCAACCAAAAGAAAATAATCTATTGGATAAAAAGAAACAAAAGACAAAAGTCAAGAAAAATGTATTTTCTATCATTTATTATTCAGTATAACCCTAAAGAAATAAATCATAAAATATAAGAGTAGATTCTGCCCAGAATAAAATGAAATCATCTTAAAAGGATTAAATACATGCTGTTGATGAAAATGAATTAAATAAACAATCTCCTAAAAGTAATTCAATTATTTACTATTATTCTTAGAAATAGAAACTACAGGACCAGACGGAAAAAAGGAAAGTTGGAAAGTTAATTAATAAAAATAATCATGATTTATAACTAACTATTAATTTATTTTATTCTTTTATAAAATTATCTATCATCATATAATGGAAAAAACTATAATTCTCTTAGATTATGAAATTAATAAAAAGACTTGATTATCTAAATATTTTCAACTCTATTCCTTATGAAATAATTTCAAAAAATTTATTTTACTTTCATTAATAATTTACTCTATTATTTAAATGAAAAACAACAAAAAATTAAGCTTATTAATTTATTTATTTAAGTAATCGAAATATATAAAAGTTTTAAAAATAGAAGGAAAGCTAATTAAAATTATATCTTTATCAATAAACTAATTCTATGAAGTTTTTTTTTTCAAACCTATCAAAGAACTTGCATTTTTTATTGAAACAACTTTCTATAATTGAATCAAATAATTTATATGAGGAGATAGGTAATTTTTTATTCTTTTAATATAATTTTAAAATTTATTATAAAGAAAATGAATTCATTATAATAGTTTGATTAGTTAATAAAATATTTATATTGCAAAATTTAAAAAATGAAAAGAATAAATTATGTTTTTGATATTAAAGAAAGTAGAATAAACAATAAAAATAATCTTAAATATATTTCATCGAAGGATTTCTTGAAGAATTCTTTTTTTCAATCCTTTTAATTTTGTTATATATTTCTTGAAAGTTAGTAAGAAAAAAAATATTTTTTTTATATATTGATTAAATTTATAATGTTATGATATATTTTAATAATCAGATTTCTACTTACTTGTTTGTTTAACCTGTGCTATCGTCCTCCTAGATTGAATGTTCATATCCATTGAAAGCAGTTTGGAAACATATTCCTGTGATTGCGAACCAATTTGAGACTGGAATATTATAATCTAGGGAAGTATTTTTGAACTTAAAATATTTTGAAATTAAAACTTGATCTGTATCTGATCCTATTCCCATACCAACTGTAATAATAATCCAACCAACTAAACTGATTCCTAATGATCCATATCCTAAGGCAGCTTAATCTATAGCAATTTTGGCTAAGCTAATCAACAAGCCTAATAAGAGACAACTTGCCCCTGCTATATTCAATATCACCCATGTTTAATAATGATCCATTCCTGATAAATTTCCAATATCGTAAGCTTTTGCTTGATAACAATATTATGCCATCCAACAAGTAATATACAATATCATTCCAATATTACTAATAAAAGCACTATAAAAATATTTATCTTATATTTTACTATCCTCTTGGCAACCTAAAATATTGATATTCATTACATTTCCTCTTCTTGCAGAATAATTTAAATAAAAAAATAAATAATATCTAAATATTTATTCACAATAGCATTTAAACTAATCTAAAATGTGACTTATCTAATATTCTATATACACAAATAATACTCTCAAGAACTTTCGTTTTTTTAATATTTAATCAAATGGAAATTGTTTTTTTAGATTATAAAAAGTATATATATTCATTATATAACAATAAAAAAATACTTAATAACTTTGACTTATCCAATAATCTAATTGTTAATTCAAGAAATCAGAACTTTGATCATTTTTTTGTTCTCTACTTTTATTAAATACATTTGAATTAATAGGGAATGTTTGAGATTATTATTAATTTTTGTATATTTTTAGTGAAATTCTGTAAACAATACAATTTATCAATGTGATTTTTATTAATTATACTGTCTAACCATAAAGTTTTTGATTTAATAATCATCACTCATGAAAAGATTTATCAAGACAATCAAATAAAAATTTAATGATTTTTTTTCTATTTTGTTATTAAGTATTAATTATTATATAATATTGAATATTGAAAGTTTATTTATTAGTAAAATACAATTATAAACTTTTTTATCTAGATTAATTTTCAAGAGAATTAAATCATAATCCTAATTTCAGAATTATTATATGTTAACTCTAACTTTTAAATTTCCAAATTTATAGAATTAGTATTTAAAATAAGCATAAACAATTTTTGGACTCTTCAAATATATGTCATTATATAAATTAATGTAATTATCTCCAAAATCACAAACTATATTTCAATCCTTATTCATTGAAAAAACTAAGGATCAAATTAATAATATTCTTCAATATAAACTATCCTTAGCCAATAAAGCAAGATAAAGGTTTGTAAAAAATTAGATTGATCGGCCAAATACTTCTATGGTTTAGTAACCAAATGAAATTGATTACCCTTAAAATCATTTCCAAAAGCATAGAAAAATTTCAATGAATGATTCTTAACTTACAGTTGTAACCATAAGAAAACCATAAAAAATAATGCATACAATAGAACTTAGCCCTTAAGTTTAACCTATTACATCATTTAATTCTTAAAGAAAATATAGGCAGTTGTAATTGTGTGAAAAATCCACTAATCCAGCACCTTAAGTTCATAGTCCAGAAAATGAAAAATAATTTTATTTCAAGCAAAAATAATATCGAAATAAATTGTAATTAAAGTATAGTGATGATAATAATATAAAACTAAAATAATATGTCAAAGAGTAACGTTCAAATAGCAAAGGAGTTTAAGATTAGATAAAGTATTAAGACAAAATGGATGAATGTTTTAGGGACAACTTATTTTTGTAGCAAAAATAAGTTGTTCCTAAAATAGAAAATTTTAAGATGTCTACAAAAAAATTTGATTAATAATTAGAACCAATTGATCAAATATTAGAATTGCGACTTTAAAAAATGAAAAAAAAATCTTAATAATGAATATTAATTTTTTATTTTATTGAATTATTGATGGCGATCAAATTTTTTTCATTATATATAGTTTAAATAATTTATTTTTCAATTAAAGAATTTATTTAAAAAAAAAAAAAATACATTAATTATTTTATTGCATTTATAATTAGAATAAAAAATTTTAAGTGCTCTTAAAATGAAAATATGTTATAGATTTTGTTTGAATGACCATTTTACTTATATTGATGATTAAAACTACATCTAAAATGTAGTGATTGGTATTTGTATGAAAGAAGAATGTAAAAATTAGCGATTTGTTTGTGAAGAATGTATTTATTAGGATCATTAAGGTCATAGATAAATGATTTCTAATTTTTTTGATTTAGCATAATTTATTTCAAACAAATTTGGGGATACTAATTTGGATATTAAAAGTGTTTTTGATTAAAGCTGCCAATAAGAATTTAAATTTTTAAAATAATAAATATTTGATGAACTTTAAAACCTGGAAGATTAATTTAATCAAGTCTAGGAATAAATAAAAAATTTATTAGATGCTCATTAAATAATTACAAAAATAAAAGTTGGCCATATTCTTGAATTAAGTTTGGAGGAATTAAATACCCTTTGTGAAATATTATAGAACCCAAAAATAATAAATTAATAAACTTTAAATACTAATTTAAGTTTCCTAAAAAATTCATCAAGTTTTCTTACAACAAAATTGAAAGAAACTTAAAAATTGATAAATTCCTCTTATGCTACAATAGAAAATATAGATTTTATTAGCTTTCTGTATTGTAATGTAAAATCAGAGATAAGAGCTCAATATTATGCTACTAATTTTTTAAACTATAATTTGATTCCTCTAGAATATTAAAATATAAAAGGAACAGGTATAAGAGAAATCTAAAATAGAGATGAAATATATTATGGGCAGGTAAACGAAAAATAATTGAAACATGGAAAAGGTATATAATAGAGAATTTAGTTAGGTATGTAAATTATAAAGAATGGTGAGATTATTTATGAAGGTATTTGGAATTAGGATTATTTATTATGGGGTTAAAAGACAATATTTAATGATAATTAAGAAAGTTATATTCATTAAGGAGAACAAATTTATAAAAAACCTAACGTATAAAACTTAACAAAGAGTTCTTGTGAACACTAGTATATAATTATATATATAAATATATAGAAAGGCAAATTTTACAGAGATATAAGGTCCAGGAATTCAAAACTAAAATGTAAAAGATTTGTATAATATTTCATTTCATTATTTAGTTATTTAGGAGAATTTTAAGATAATAAGAAACATGGAAAAGGAGTATTAAAAACATCAAGAGGAGAAGAGTAAATAATGTTTTCTATTTAGATATAAAGGATAATTTTAAAATGATAAAAAATAAGGAATAGGAACCTATTATTTTGCTAATGGTGATATGTAAGCTTATGATTTATAAAATAAATTTTAGTTATAAAGGAAATTTTAAAGATGATTAACTTCATGGAAAAGGAGAATTAATTTATTAAAATAATGGAGAAAGGTAAATAACATATAAAAAGTTAGTTACACGGGATTTTTTTAAAATAATAAAAAAGAAGGAGAATTTGAAATAAAATTTTCAAATGGATAAAAGTATTTATTATATTTAAGAATAAAGAGAAAAAATATATTTTAAAAATGATCAATAAGTTGGAAATGTTAAATCTATGATTAAAAAGGCAATTAAAGGAAGTATTTTTCAAGATAAAAAAGCTTGAATTAATAAATTTAATATGTTAATTAAAAAATTTCAATCTTTAAATTATTTTATTTAAGATTTTTTATTCTTAAATATTTTTTTTAATTATAAATGTATTTAGGACATCAATTTTATCATATTTAATATTCAAATCTACCATGAAAACTAGGGGCAATTAACTATGGTAATTAAAGTAAACAAACAGATTATAAAGATGATGCATCAATTATTTCAATAAAAGACTTATCTAAAGTTCCATCGAATAATACAAAAATAAGCCAACCTTCTCCTTTTGATTTATTATTATCCTAAACAAATATAGCTTCATTTAAATATTATTCTGATTAATAATATCTTCTTAAACTTTTTTCTGGATTAATTTCATCAATTCTAATTATACCATTAAACCAATCATCTTTTTCTAGTAATTTTATCTATATTTACTTTATTAAATTAATGCATAAGTGATTTCTTATTAAGAACCTACATCATCATCATGAACAATTGGAAATTCAATATAATCATTTAATATTTGTTTTTTTTCTAAAATCTCTCCTGTAAGAGGGTTTATGGTCAAACGATCATAAGAAGATTTAGAATCTATTAGTCCATTTTTAATTAGATTTTCAATAAAAAAGCTTTCATATAATTCAAATGTAGGGTAAGTTATAGCTTATGAAATTACATTACCATTTTAATCAACATAACCATTTGAATAATGCCAAACATTAAATTTAAAATAATTAATTTTATTTGCTATTAATTATAGATTTTTTGATTTATCGAATACAAATACTTATATTCCTTAAGATTCATCATTTAGAACATCTTATCCCAAAGCTTTTCTGCCTAATAAGATTTTATGAAAGTCTTGCACAAATTAAGAATACATTATTGCTATTAAATAATTCCCTGCTAAAATAAAATCATGTAACATGAATCTTCTTCCATTTACTTAAGCTGAATTTCTTCTCAAAATTTAACCACTTTAATTCATTTCATAAACATTCACCATTTAGTTCATTCCATGTGTTAATCCTACATTATAAATCATTCCTGATTTTGAATCTATTTTTGGATGAGCAGAAAATGTATCCCCATTTTATAAACTATTACCATTTGTCAATCCTATTGTAGCTAAATTTAATTTTTTTAAACTAGTTGGTAATCCTCCTTCCCATAGAGCTAAGAGTTCTCCATTTTTCAAAGGTAATACGGATGTATTAGCAGGATTCTTAAATGAAAAAGAATTGAATATTTTAGTTAAAAAATTTCCTGAATAAGTTCTACCTAAACCAGCATATATATACTCTAATTATAAAAATAATATAAACCATCTCTTTATTATTCATTTAAATAACCTTCGCTTTATACATGTTTATAACTTGCTATAGCCTTTTCATCTTTAAATTCAATCTTCAAAATAACACCATCCTAATTATAATATATATTTTCAACCCCATCAAACAAATGTCCAGGATATCCATTTCTTCTCTTTTTTGTTGAAACTGTATTCCTGTACAATGAACCAATTAAGCCTTTTGGAATTCCACCTTTGCATATAACTAATTATTAGTCCAAAAATTCAATAGGATTTAATGAAAGAAGTTTTTTCCAACTCATATAGAATTAGTAAATAAATTCTGTAAAATATTAATATTAGAATCGATTTTTAATTAATATATCAATCAGAATAAATTCAATATTATTTAAAATATATTTTTTGATGAAAAAAATCTAGGATTGGCATAATAAAATTTATCACAATTTCTTATCTTAAAAAATCTTTGAGCATTAGTTAGAAATAATTGTACTTGAACACCTGATGAGATAAAAATTATAGAGATCAGTCGATGTATTAATTTAAAATTTGTATAAAATTTATATTGGAATTTTTCTTAAGATTTTAATCATAACATAATTATTGAATCTGTTTAATATAAAATTAAATATTATTTTGGTATGCAAAAACTAAGTCTTTAATATTTTTAATGCCTTATTACAAAGGAAAAAAAGGATTCTATGTTTTTTTTTTATTTATTCCTTTTTCCAATCTTTTAGGATTGATTGATCTGTTGTTATGGATTGAAAATCCTCTATGAAACTATTTAATAGTATCTGGATAGTCTGAAATCTATCGAAAGGATTCTTTATTTTTTTTGATTAACATCAGAGATGAACCCTAATTACAATGATAGTAATTGAATGAAATATATTTTTTCTATTTTATTTTAAATTTAGTAATCATTTAATATTTATTTTATTAAAAATATATATGGCAAATTAACCTTTTAAATTGTTTTCATTTTAATCATAAGACCCGAAAACTGAAGCTTAAGATGAAAATTAAAATAAGGATTAAGAATCAGAAGAATAATAAAGAAACTAAACAATATAAATGATTTGGAATAATAAACCTAATCCTAATTATAAGCTTTAGTTTTACAATTATTATTCAGATTAGGTTGCAGTCGATTTTTCTTTGAAAACTTACAATAAATTCACTTCTTACCATATTCCTAAATTAAAGCATTACTTAAGGTATTGAGATAAATTCAAGCTTAGATTTTCTTCAAAATTATTTCCAGAACAAATTGAAGCAACAAAAAATATGTTTTATAACTCTTTTATGTCAGATCCTACTGAATCATAATTAATAATGAAACCCTATGCTGGCTAATACTCATAACAACCTTAATATCATTTTTTAAAAAGAAATTGATTTTTATTTATTTATAGTATAAATATAATTTATGGATATTCACAAAAAAATTTATAAACGAAGAAATGAATTACCATTAAATAAATTTCATCAACTCAAAAGATAAAAAACAGTTCAAAAAGAAGGAGAGAGTTGTAAGAAAATAAAAAAATAAATTAGAGACCTTCAAAGATTAATTGAAAAAGTATTATAATTAAATTAAAAAAGGGTCATATAAATGAAGAAGTTAAATTGATTAAACAATAAGATTTAGAAAATAAATAGAAATAATTAAATTAAAAATAAAATGAATACAAATAATAACAAAAAAAAATAGATTATTTTGCCAGAAAATATAGAAAAATAAAATAAGTAGATTTAAAAAAATTGAAAAGATAATTAGAGAAAATTTAAAAAGAACTTGAAATAACAGATAATAGAGAATCATTATTACAAGTAGAATCAGAAATTTAAGAAAAAATAAATTATGTTAAATATTATCCAAAAGATTAAAAATATATATCATTGTTTGGTAAGAATTTGAATGAGCATGCAAAAGAATAATAAGAATAATTAATTGATAAAAGCAAAAAGAATGTAAAAATTATTGAATAATAAAAAACTAGTTTAAATAAAAGGAATTAAAAAAATATAGAATGATTGAAGAGACTCATAAGGAAGTAAATGATGATTTTTTAATGGATGAAGAAAATGTTTAGATTGTTACCAAATAATTAGTTGATAAATAGGGAAAAGTAATTAAATAAATGAAATTTAATTAATTGTAATGATAAAAATTAAATGTTATAAATAATCTATTTAAAATAAAAAATGACTAGAATATTAGTTATTAATTTTTTTAAATGAGAAAGAGAACTAAATGTTAGTTTATAGAATAAGAAGCTTCAGAAGGTTATAGTAGTGAAGATGAGGATAATGAGAAATTTGAAATTAATAAAAAGGAAGCTGAAAGATAATTAAAGGAAATGTAAGATAGAAGAGCAAAGGCAAATGAGAGACTGAATAAAAGACTTTAAGAATTATTAGAAGAAGATGATATAGATGAAACTGTTAATGAGAGTGATGAAAGTTAAAATGAAGATGATGATAATTATTATGATGATAAAGATGATATATCATTGAAAGGAGGGCCAAAATTTAATGATCCAAAAATATGGAGATTCAAATGTGGAAGATCAATATTTGAAATATAAAGAATACTTGAGATATCAAATTAATTACCAAAAAATAGTCCAATTGTATCTATTTTTTATACTCCAAATGTTAAAGGGAATATATTTTTTGAATCATACTTTGAAAATGATGTAAAAGAATTTATGAGATCAATTATGTATGGTTAACCTATTTATGTTCAACCAGAAGATTGTGATAGTTTATTAGAGATGAAGAAAAATAATAATATTTAAGTAGGTTAATGGGTAAGATTTAAAAATCATAAAAATTATGGAAAAGATTTAGGAAAAGTATTGAAAATAAATTTGATATAAAACTATGCAATAATAAAAGTAATAAAAAGAAACAAATAAGGATAAAAAGAACCAATTACATGGTAAAGAACTAGATAATAAACAAGTGAGATAGTAATTAATAATGAATCTGAATTTATTTATTCTGATATAGAGAAGGAATATAAATGTGCAAAGATTGATGGATTTAAATTATTAAGATGTTCATTAAAAAACATTGAACATAATATTACAATAACTGATGAAGAGTTACAAATGTTTTTTCCTGATGTTGTGGATAGAAAGATTCTTGTTTAATAAGCAAAAAGAGAAATACTTAGAAGAGTAGATGTTTAATTTAAAGAAGGATAAAAAGTTAGATTGATAGGAGAAGATGATCTTAATTAAGGTCCTAAATTTAAAATAGTTAAAATTTTTGATGATCAAATGATAGAATTAATGTGTAAAAAAGATAATCGAGAATACACATATTTAGTTCATGCTTCTGAAATTAGATTAGCATTTAAATTATATTAGGAAGTTAAAGTTATTGATGGGCCCCATAAAGGAGATGTAGGAGTTATTATTTGTATTAAATAAGGTTATGTTGAACTTTCAACTTAACATGGTACATTTAAAGTACCACATAGTGTTCTTTAATTTGGACATAAGAATTTTTAAACTGATAATTCTTTAGTCAAATTTGGAAATAATGATTTTTAAATTGGTTGTGTCATTTAATAGAAACTCTAATCAGCTGTCATTTTAGATATTAATAATGAAATTTAAGAAATCAGAAATGAAAAACTTGAAATTCTAACAATCAATGGTGTGGAAATGAATGAATAAGGAGAAACATTTAGAAATTTAGATAATGTAACTATTATATAAGGAAAGTATGCAGGTAAATTTGGATTAGTAAAACATTGTGTTAATGGTAAATTATATTTATTTAATCATATCTTTCCTTATTAAATTATTCTTGAGAGTATTAATAANGGGTAAGATTTAAAAATCATAAAAATTATGGAAAAGATTTAGGAAAAGTATTGAAAATAAATTTGATATAAAACTATGCAATAATAAAAGTAATAAAAAGAAACAAATAAGGATAAAAAGAACCAATTACATGGTAAAGAACTAGATAATAAACAAGTGAGATAGTAATTAATAATGAATCTGAATTTATTTATTCTGATATAGAGAAGGAATATAAATGTGCAAAGATTGATGGATTTAAATTATTAAGATGTTCATTAAAAAACATTGAACATAATATTACAATAACTGATGAAGAGTTACAAATGTTTTTTCCTGATGTTGTGGATAGAAAGATTCTTGTTTAATAAGCAAAAAGAGAAATACTTAGAAGAGTAGATGTTTAATTTAAAGAAGGATAAAAAGTTAGATTGATAGGAGAAGATGATCTTAATTAAGGTCCTAAATTTAAAATAGTTAAAATTTTTGATGATCAAATGATAGAATTAATGTGTAAAAAAGATAATCGAGAATACACATATTTAGTTCATGCTTCTGAAATTAGATTAGCATTTAAATTATATTAGGAAGTTAAAGTTATTGATGGGCCCCATAAAGGAGATGTAGGAGTTATTATTTGTATTAAATAAGGTTATGTTGAACTTTCAACTTAACATGGTACATTTAAAGTACCACATAGTGTTCTTTAATTTGGACATAAGAATTTTTAAACTGATAATTCTTTAGTCAAATTTGGAAATAATGATTTTTAAATTGGTTGTGTCATTTAATAGAAACTCTAATCAGCTGTCATTTTAGATATTAATAATGAAATTTAAGAAATCAGAAATGAAAAACTTGAAATTCTAACAATCAATGGTGTGGAAATGAATGAATAAGGAGAAACATTTAGAAATTTAGATAATGTAACTATTATATAAGGAAAGTATGCAGGTAAATTTGGATTAGTAAAACATTGTGTTAATGGTAAATTATATTTATTTAATCATATCTTTCCTTATTAAATTATTCTTGAGAGTATTAATAATTGCAAATTAGTTTTTAGAAAATAAGTTAAGCCTAAATAAAATGATTAAATGTGTTTAAGTGGATAAATTTGTTAACTCAAAAGTGGTAAATGGTAAGGATATCGTGGATAAATTATTTAAATTAAAAATGGATAATTAATAATTCAATTAAATGTAAATAATTTATAAATCAAAGCTACAGAAAAAGATATTCTTTTATTATGAAATTATTTAATTTATTCAATATTATTATTAAAATTATTCACAACGATCTTTTAGAATTCATTAGAATAGAATTGAATAATTCAACATACTTAATTTATAGATATTAAAAATTAAGGATAATTTATTATTATTAAATTACTCATGCTTCTTAAACTAAAACAAGACATTTAATAATTGTTTGATAATGTTCAAGGATTTAAAAAGGAATCTAGACCAATCCATCCAGATCTTAAGGATTAGCTTGATGTAATAACTTGCTTAACATAAATTTAGGAAAAAATTAATCTCATAAAACAACAATTTAACAATATAGACGAAAAGATCATCAAGAACTATTGTTGTAAAATTTTAGAGGTAATTTCTATTAAAACTTATAGCTTAAATAAATTAATACTATAATGTAGGATCTAAAATTCACTTTAGACATTTCAATCAATTCAGGATCCTCCATTTTAAAAAAGAGTCATCTTCTAATTTAATAAGAAAGCAAAGAGTATTCTATATATAATAATTATAGGAGTGTAGCAAGTTTACAAGAGAAAATAATTCTAAAACTTAATTAAATTACAGAACTCAATGAAATAAATGATGTAGTAAACTATCATGAGAGTGAGTTTGATGGAATATGCATTTTTAGATTGCATTAAATTTATCATAATGAAGTGGAAAATCTATAATAATAGTTTTAATAATTAAAATCATTAAATAATGAAAGATTCAATATTTTGTATTAATCATACTCTGATATCATAAATGATTTAAAATTTATTAAAATAAAGGAACAAATTTCATCCTATTCAGAAATAGTCAACTTAATTGACGAATTTCGTGATAAAATTTTTGCTATAATTAAATCTAAGAATGATTCTATTCCAAACATGGATAGTAACTTATTAAATCAATATTATAGGAACTAAATCTTTATAAAGTTTATCATCAGTATCTTAAGATTTCATTGAAGATGATCATTATGAAATTAAGAGAGGAAAATATAATAATTTACTAAAATAAGAGGAAATAAAAAACAAAAGAAAAGAGAGTTCTTCAGAAACATGTATAAATTGTTAAATATTTTGAATTTAATTATTATCATTTAAAGTAATCAATAATTTCTTAGTATTTTAAATTAGTGATTCTCTTATACTTTTCATACATTTTAATAGAAATATAATTTTCTTATCTAAAATAAAATACTAATATACTCTTGTGTTAATGGAATATCACAATATTCAAATGCCTTCTTAAAATAAGTTAGATCACAATTATCCCCATTTAATACTAGATAATCAACTAATTTATTCTTATTAAGCTTAAAAATCTATTTTAATTCTTAATATAAATTATCATAGAATTGTGGATTGATTAATTCAAAAGGTTTAATCAGATTCCTTAAGATACTTATAACAATAACAACATCATTTGTTTAATAACTATCATAATAAATCCATTCTTCTTATTCTGGTTCAGCAAGAAATCTTGCTACTAATAAAGATTAATCATCAGGCAAATCAAATGGATATTATTTAAGTATCTCATTAATTTCACTTAAATTTATTATACCTCTTGAAGATTTAGAATAAATATATGAATCTAATCTTGAAAAAGGTATTTAAGCTAATTAGAATTTCAATGCTATTTCTTTACCAATAATCTCTACTTCGGAAGAACTTACTTTTTATATCTTTTTTCTACTCATTAATAATTAAGTTTTTTATTTTTGATAAGATTAGGATGTTTATCTTACAGATTTTTCAGATTAAGAATCTTATTCATCAGAACTTTGTTCCACCATTTACTCCTTTTCCAAATGTTATATTGTTTCTTTCAATTATCCAATCTAAATATTTAAACTATCTATCTCTCTTTTATAAAATGATTCTTTAAGTTAATAAACAGATTTTTCCTCTTTTAATGTTTTTTCTAATAAATTGATTTTTTCATTTCTTAATCTTAATTCTTCTTCAATTTATTGCTGAATTAATTTTTAGTTTTCTAATCTGATTTACCATTGTCGATTTAAATCACTGATCGTTTTTTTTGGATTGCTATATTCAAATTGTATAAGTTGTAATTCTTTTTCCTTATCTAAAACTATCTTTTCACTTCTAATTCTTTTGAAATCTGATTGATGTAATTCCTACTATATTTTTTTATTATATAATTGTAATTCCTAAAGTTTTTATTGAGAAATGAGTAATTCTTAGCTAATTTTAATATTATCTTTCAGTAATTGATCTTTTTAACTAAATTAACTAAAAAATTTAATTTTAAGAGATACATCTAATGAATTAATGCTTAATATTTAAATTTCAATTTATCATACTCTTCTTTAATGACTTTACATTCTATCTGAAACAATAGGAATAATACTTAACCTAGCATTCTTATAGTTTAGTTCTTTTTGTATCTCTTTTAAGTTCTTCAATTTACTATAAATTAAACTTTTCTCTAGCTTTATAATCTTTAATTTATTTTTGATATGCAATAATGGAACATGACTTGGATATATGATTTTATTATACTTCTTCTGTTTTCATTCTAATTTATAGATCTAAATCACTATGTTTAGATTCAGCTTTTGATTATTTATTCAAAATGAGTAACTTTTCTTATTTATTTAATTATTTCTAAGTAAAAAATGCATAAAAAACCTCAAAGTGCAATATTTGTTATTTTAATTGTTTGTTTTCTTCAAATAATAAATTATTTGATTGCTTGACAATTAATAATTATTCATTTAGATTATCGATTTCTTTTTATTTTTTGGATAATTTAGCTTCTTTTAATAAAAATCGATAAAAACTTATACATACTTTTAGATATGAAGAAAGACGGTTTGGTTTCCATATTTCTAGAAGTGAATGTTTTTTAGGCAGAATATAATCTATGAGGAGATTGCATTAAAGAATGTGTTTATTATTTTATTATAATAATAATTTATCCATTTTGGTCCATTATTATTTTATAAAATGAATAATTAACAAACAATTTCAAATAAGTTAATGTCAGAAGAAGTACCAGAAGAGGAATCATATGAATAAGAGGAAGATGAAGATTTAGAATAATATACCTAACAATTAAACTTAAAATAATTAGTTAAGAACTCAGGTATTTCAAAAAAACTCAATAAATTTTAGATTCTTTAATGTAATAGATCAATATATTGAATGAGTAAGCAACTATAAAAATTAAATAGTAAAAGTACAAAGATGCTTTGAAATTATTGTAATAATGTGAATAAATGTTGGAAGTAAGATAAATATCAATAAACATAGTTTGCTGCAAGTTGTGGAAAAGTAATAGACAGGAACCTTATAATAATAGTATTATACAATTAAGCTTGTACTTATTAATGGTATATAATGTTATTATTATAGTCAATGGGTATTAGATAAATGTTCTAAATATTTAGATGGTGTTATCTATAATATGGAATTAGCAATTAAAGAAGATGACCAAGATTTAGAGAATTTTGCAAGTGCTCAAGAAAAACAATCATAGCTAGTGAAGAGATAAACATTTTTAGCTAAGGCATATCTATAGTATACAGCTATATTAAGTTAAATGGGAAAGTAATTGAAAAAGACTAAATGATAGGCATAATAAAGCACTTGTTAATTCTTAAAAGGCTGCTTAGATAATGAGAGAATTATTTAAGATATCGAATCAGTTCTGTTAATAATGGTTATAGAGTAATGGATCAACAGGGACAGCCACTACTTCATAATCAAATATATCAGTGAGAAGCAATTAATTAGAATGCCAATAATTAAATTAGGATACATAAAAAAAAGGATAAAAATATTAGATGAAGGATGAAATTGAATTTAGTAGATTAGTGATTGATGGAGCATATGAAATACTAAAGGATATGATTAAATAAGTGGATTTAGAAAAAATACCAGTGAATGAAAAATAATTACTTAAAGAAGCTAAAAAGTAATTATATTATTGGAGGAACAATCCAGAGAATAATGAAAAACATTTAAGAAAAGAGTTAAAATTAGTATCTTAAAATGAGGAATATCGATCATTGTTAGGAATTTAGAATTTGGCAGAATGGATTTCTAATTTTAATATAGGATCAATTATGCATATGGCACCATAAATTTATGATGATTTCACTTAATTCGGTGAAATGATATATGAATTAGCCAAAAGATAAATCTTGGAAAAAGTAATTTATTTTTCTATTTCTTACTTTACTATAGCTACTGAACTAAGATTTATAGAATTAGAAAAAGCCAAATAAAAAGGACTAAAAGATGATCAAATAGATACTGAAGAATTCAAGTTAAGTGAATTGTATCACTTAAAGTCAATAGAAATAGCTTGTCGTCATATAACAACCTAATCACCTTACATCAGTCATTTGATAACTAGTTATCATAAACATTACAATATAAATTTGGATGTTATAAAAGAAGAGTCCATCCTATCCAACAGTTCAGAATAATAAGCTATTAAAATTTCAGAAATCAATTAAAATTAGAAACAAACAAAAAAGTTATAAATCTAAATTAACAACAATAATAATAATAATAATAAAAACAATAATAATAATAATAATATTAATAATAATAATAACATTATAAAATAGGATCAATCACCTAAATTGACAAACAATTTCATAACTACTTTTTTGAATTCCAGGTCTCCTCCTAAAACATAAAAATAATCATCAATAAAAAACCAAATAAAATAATAAAGTGATTTAATTGAATAGATGATTAATTAAAAACGTGGAGTTAATTGTTCTCCATCTAATTAGAAAAATAATTTAAATTAATAAAATTAAGGTCAATTTGATTACAGTGTGTATCTATAGAAGTAATCTTGTAACACAAGTAATAGTAATATAAACTCTACATCAGACTTTATTAATAGTACTATGACTATTTAATTGCAACCTCATAAAAACAATCAGAATTTTAAATCAAATATAAACTAATAACAAAGCTGTACAAATAATACCAACAATTTAAAATCTTTACTATCTGATGTTTGTAGAACAGAAAGATAAACTACAAATGATAAATAAACTTCCCATACTCCAATTAGTTATAGAGTAAATAATAGATCTCCTGATAATTCTTATATAAATTCTTAGAAACAAAATCAATAACAACTTCATTTAAATAAAACACCTTAAAATCGACCTAGAACTAATACAGAATAATAGCAAGCAAGTACTCATATTATATAATTATAGGTTTTCCAATAAAGTTTGAGACTATTCAATCGTTACTAAGAAATAAAGGAAACAATTAAAAATAAAAGTGAAATATTATAATATTGTAATTTTTTGATATTACTCAAAATGTCTGTGTATTCTGGATTTGCTACTCGATAACTTGAAAGTCAGTATAATAAGTTAATTACTTCTTTGCTTAAAATAATGCAGCGTAGAATAATAAAGTTTTATAAGAATGAAGAAGCAGATGAAAAACAATTTAAAAGAGTTGTTGAAGAAGTAATTATATGCAATAAATACAGACTCTTATGAAATTGAATTAAATGGAACATTAGAAATATAATGAACCATATATAAGTGCTATAATGGGAGAAATTTGCGATTTATTACAAATCTAACAAAATTGTGCAACAGGTTGTTCATGTTAATGTCATCTTCAACTTAGAAAATAGACATTTTTAACTTAAGATAAAGAAATCCTATCAAATCCTTCTTCTTGTAGAAAACAAACAGTCAGTTCTAGAAAGACAAGTGTGAAAGGTATAAATAATACTACTTTTCTGGATAAATCCTAATTATCTAAGATTCAATAACTTACTTAGTTGACATCAACTTATAAATCTCCATATTATTAGAATAATAATAGTAACTAATAATATGGTAAATCTAAATTGAACTTTTACTAAAATACATCTAATATAACTCATAATAGTTCTATTGAAAGACCTACCACTAAAAGTTATTAGAGGCCATAATCAAAATCTCCAGGTAGAAGTATTCCATCTAGAATTATGAGATCATCAGAGGGTTAAAGAGCTAATCCAAATGAGAGTTTGGAAGAGAGAAGATATGACAAACCATAAACATTTGGCTAATAATATAATAAATTTTTTAGAAAGAAGAATTTTTGAAATACATAATATCATATCGATTCAATTTAATGATTATCATTTTATTTATCCTCCTATTAAATATCATTTATTAATATCCATTCATTTATATCTAAATCCATTTCATATTTGTTCATTAATTAAATAATTAATTTAAGGTTTTCCCTATTACAACAAAAATATTGTTATAAAACATCTCTCTTACTTTTAGTGAAGGCTAAAATCATAATCAAGGTTAAGATTAAAGAATTCAATTAATATTATAATTCTATATGCACTTGTTGCTGATATTTTACTTTTTTTCATCAATAAATAATTTCTCACAGGTGCTAAATTAATATGGATTCAAAAAGCCCGATATTTTTCCATTTTATAAATTCATAGGCGTCAAATACCAAATATTATTATATTTATATTTATATATGTATCATCAATTTAATAATTTTTATTCGTAAAACTTCAATCATTTAGATTTACTCTATCTAATCCATTTATTAGTGAAATTTTAAAAGATTTTTTATACAAAATAATACTTAATATTTATTAGATGTAAAATTATATTGAATTTCTTAAATCAACACAAACTTAATCAACTTCCTAATTCTTAGAAATCTAAAATTATTTTGAATAGTTTTCAAAATATAATACATTCTTTATTTAAAATTAAAAAATTAATTTAGAGTATTAATTCTTAGTAAATTATGCACGTAAAACAAAAATGATATGAAAATAAATTCTCAATCTTACATAATACAATGAATCATTAATAAATATAAAAGCAGATATAATTCAAAAAATATTTGAAAATATGAATTATTTAGAATTTAAAGATAACAATATTTTAATTTTTGTTTTAGTTTATAAACACAACATATCAATTGTATATGTGCTGAACTCTTTGTTTGATTTATTTTTATAGATTTAGTAGCTAGTTAAATAAAGTATTTGTTTTAATGCTTAGTCTTAATATTAAAAGGATGAAGGCTGTTTTTATTTCTTAAAAATATTGAGAAACTATTTACAAAAAGAAATTCATGAATAAACAGAAAGATGAATCATGATTCAATATAATAATTAATGATTTAAAATTCAACTACAACTCCTCCAAACGAAGACTCATATCATAAACCAATCATTCAAATCATGAGTTAGATTAACTAATAATAAATAAGAGTTCGTAATCCTTCTTAAGAAAGTCATAAAGTTTAAAATGAGAGTCATTAAATTAAAATTACAAATCCAAAATCTCCTACTTTAACACAGATAAGTGTATAGTTAGCATCTGATAGGATATCACCTAATGATCAAAAAGATTTGCTTCTTATTAATGAAGAACCAAGTAATAAAGAAGACTCATAATAATTAAGTGTGATAAGAAAACCAAATGATTGTGAAGTACTGTATCGTAAATCCAATTATAATAAATAAAGTACACTTCATTCATCTTTAAGATTATTGCATTTCTCAAAATCGGATATATTTACAAAACAAATATTAAGCAAATAACAATTTAAAATTATTCATGACTTATCATCTGACTATATCATTCCATTAAAACAAGAAATTATTAATCGAATAAAATAAGATTCTGTCATTAAGTAAGTTCTATACAGTTTCTATATTTGCTTTCTAATCTTTTATTTGACTATATTACTTATAGAATTGGGTTGTAACACTTTAACACTTTGCAATTGGTGTGTTTTCCATTATTTATTGATCATTTTTTAATTAATTGATTGCTCTTATCAAATTGTTATTAATAAATTATATATGATAGGTATGTTTGCAGATGTATTAACTATGTTACCATTTTTTGCATTTTTATTAGATTTAGGAGAGGCATAGAAAATATTTTATATGTTGTATTTAATAAGAATCTACAAAATTACTGATTTCATACAAAACTTAAATTTTTATTCAAATTAATATGATTAGCTTTTTGTGATTATGACAACTATTTAAATTCATTTTGCTACTTTTATTACATAAACTATTATTTACATGTTTGCTGAATAATAATAAGACTATACAAATTACATTTAAAATATTTTTGTTGTGTTATTTTTCAATCCTAACATAATAAAACGTTATTATTTTATTATTTATTTGATTAGAATTCTTTTATTGATTTTTTATTTTGTAAAAATTAGATAGATAATTAATTATCAATCACTTCCATTAGATCATTATATTAATTATGCTCCAAAAACTTTGAAATCAATTATTAATTATTAGTAAGAAAATAGAAAAACAAAATTTGATATAAAATCTTTACCAATATATTTATAATAAAAAATGAAGAGAGAGAAATATTTAAAGATTTTATAAAGTATCCCAATATTTAAGAAATCATTTTCTAATTAAACATTACTAAATTTATGTGAAATAATAGTTGAAGATATTTTAAAACCAAATAAAGTAGTTAAATAGAAAGAGTGTCTTCATTTTCTATTGGAAGGATAAATAGGCATAGTTTAAAAATGTTAATAATCTTAGAAAGAATTCAAATTAGCTAAAATATAAAATCCATTTTAGATTTTTAATAATATTGCATTTTTTAAAAATTAATTATAGGGAATAGAATTTAAAAGTATTGGATATACTAAAATAGCAACTTTAGATTAGAATTAATTTTAAAANTATCATTCCATTAAAACAAGAAATTATTAATCGAATAAAATAAGATTCTGTCATTAAGTAAGTTCTATACAGTTTCTATATTTGCTTTCTAATCTTTTATTTGACTATATTACTTATAGAATTGGGTTGTAACACTTTAACACTTTGCAATTGGTGTGTTTTCCATTATTTATTGATCATTTTTTAATTAATTGATTGCTCTTATCAAATTGTTATTAATAAATTATATATGATAGGTATGTTTGCAGATGTATTAACTATGTTACCATTTTTTGCATTTTTATTAGATTTAGGAGAGGCATAGAAAATATTTTATATGTTGTATTTAATAAGAATCTACAAAATTACTGATTTCATACAAAACTTAAATTTTTATTCAAATTAATATGATTAGCTTTTTGTGATTATGACAACTATTTAAATTCATTTTGCTACTTTTATTACATAAACTATTATTTACATGTTTGCTGAATAATAATAAGACTATACAAATTACATTTAAAATATTTTTGTTGTGTTATTTTTCAATCCTAACATAATAAAACGTTATTATTTTATTATTTATTTGATTAGAATTCTTTTATTGATTTTTTATTTTGTAAAAATTAGATAGATAATTAATTATCAATCACTTCCATTAGATCATTATATTAATTATGCTCCAAAAACTTTGAAATCAATTATTAATTATTAGTAAGAAAATAGAAAAACAAAATTTGATATAAAATCTTTACCAATATATTTATAATAAAAAATGAAGAGAGAGAAATATTTAAAGATTTTATAAAGTATCCCAATATTTAAGAAATCATTTTCTAATTAAACATTACTAAATTTATGTGAAATAATAGTTGAAGATATTTTAAAACCAAATAAAGTAGTTAAATAGAAAGAGTGTCTTCATTTTCTATTGGAAGGATAAATAGGCATAGTTTAAAAATGTTAATAATCTTAGAAAGAATTCAAATTAGCTAAAATATAAAATCCATTTTAGATTTTTAATAATATTGCATTTTTTAAAAATTAATTATAGGGAATAGAATTTAAAAGTATTGGATATACTAAAATAGCAACTTTAGATTAGAATTAATTTTAAAATTTAATTCGATAATGTCCTCAAGAATTTTAAAAGTATAGAATGCTTATTGATACCCTTTTGATAGAAAATAAATCTTATTTAATAAATATTTAATGTTTTAGTTGTTTTAAAGAACATGATATTACTGAATGTCCAGTTGTGAATTACAAGCCTAATAAAAATTAAGTAATTCAAAATCTTATATAAAATAAAGAGTAAACAAGAGTAATTGATTTTAGAAGAGTAACTATCTTTAATTATATAATTAGTAAGCAAATGGAAAGAAGAGAAAGCTTATTGCTATAGTTAAAAATGATAAAAAGGAAGATTCTGAATCTTTGGATTCTGAAGAATACGATAAAGTTGAATCATTTTAGAAGGTTTTAGCTTCTTCAAATTCTTTATAAAGTTAGAACAATAATAATAATAATTTTATAAATTAATTGGAATTGAGTTCTGTTCCTTATGTAAATTATTCACATAGTGGCTAAACTTTATAATCTAAAAGAACAGATTCAGAATAATTTATATGTTCTTAAGGAATTAGTAGTAGTATGAGTAGTAGAAAGATCTTTTTTAATGAAATTAAAGAAGTAGGATAATCTAAATTTTAAAGATATGAATAATAATCTGAAGAGTAATAAATATCTTAATTGAATTAAAATGCATTATAAAGAGTTTAAGATAGTGTATTACAAACAAAGAAGAGATTTAATTAAAATACAATGAAAAAGAATAATTAATAATAATTCTAAAGATATTAAACAGATATCTAAGCGGAACTTAAGAAGAGAGATTCAAGAAAAAACCAAACCATGGTTAATAGTGGAATCGAATAAAATAATAATTTTAATAGAAGAATCTCAATAGAGAATAACTTTTTGGAATTATTTGAAAAACTTAATTCTTTTGATGATTATTTTCCACATTATAATGTAGATTAATAAATCAACAATTATTATAAGATGCAATCTATAAAAAAAGATAATAATTAATGATAAATTATTAATATGTTTATAAACATTTGTAATACAACAACATATTATATAATCATATAATTCTCTAATTACTCAAAATTCTTTTAAGATAGAATACTTACCATCCTGTAATAGCAATAATACCAATAATTTCAATAAGACTGAAGAGTAATAATTTATTATTTGCATTTTAAACTTCTCTTAATCCTCCTTCAAATTATTAAGCAGCCATTTTATCATAAAAATAATTATCCTTTATTGATAATAATTTTATATACCCTCATAGCCATAGATAATCTTTCTATTCTTAAATTTAAAGGATCTAAATCAACTAATTTAAGGAATTCTTAATGAGAATCATGAACATCAATAGCAAAAGTTATTGTTAATGGTTCTTTGGTCTTAAACTATTAATAAATAAATACTCTTTTATTAGTAAAGATGAATTTATATTCTCCTTTTTCTGGAATATCAATTTTAAAAATACCCTCTTAAACTCTTTCTTTTGAATATAATAATGTATTATTAGAAGTTTTGATATAGAAATCTATTTTTTGATCCAATCTAAATTAAGGAATAAAATAAGCTCCTCTTATAGTAGTAGGTTTTGCGATTGTTTCATATAAAATCTATTATTAGTTAATAATTTAAAATACTTCTGTAGATCCAGATTATAATTCAAAAGTAAGTAAATCTTCAGGATCAAAATCATTCATTAATTAATCCCATAGTAACATTAAAGGATCAGATTCAACTTTTTTAATTACATTTTCAAATTCATCATCTTAAGTTAAAGGTTTATCTTGTTAATCATAATTTTCTTAATCTGATTCCTCCTCAATTATTTATCCTTCATTATCTCTCTCTTTATCCTTATATCTAAGCTAATATTATATTAATATTATTTATTTACCCCAAATAATGGTCTTAATGCTTCCAATAACTCATAAAAATTTTCTTATGCATCTTCATCAGTATCTGTTTATTCTTCACTATCTATTGATTCATTCTCTTCTTTTTCACTTTTTGAATTTTCATCATCAGAATTTTCTCTATCATTTTAAATATATGTAGAATTTATTGCCTCTTATTCTTACTCTTCTAATTTCTTTATATTTTCTAATGCTTCATCTCCATTAGTATTTACATCAATTATATCTTAAGCTAATACTAAACTACTTGCAAAGAGAAACAAAAATATTAATTTCATCATTAATATTATTAATATATATTCATTTTGCAAATTGGACAAATTGGATTTCTCTTGATCCAGTCATTCAAACATTATTTATGATATCTATGCATACATTAAAGTAATATTATTTTCTCATTCTCAATATATTCCTCTTAACATATACAACAAATCTTAGCAGATGGAGTTAAATTGCGTTTATTTATAAAATTATATTCGATTAAGTTAGCCTCTTTTTTAGGTTACTCTGCTTCCTAATTATTTATTTCTTCTTAACGCAATCGATTAAATTATTCTTAATAAATATCTATTGTCACTGGATTAGGTTAATTAGTAAATATTCTTTCAATTTAATGATATTCATTTGAAATTGCATTACCTAATCTCTCTACATTTCTTTGCATTCCTTAACTAAATCCTCTAATTAATTTGGTTCCTGCATTAACAAATTATGTTAAAGCACCCTATTCTTACTATTAACACTGCCTTTCATGCTATTAAAGCTATTATGGATCCTATTCTTTAAAATTTTCTCAATTATACATTTTTTACAATGTTTACACTTAGTTTCAAATCTATTTTATCTCAAAGGACCAAATATTGGGGGTCTTCTTGATTATGGAGGATCCATAATAATATATAAATAATTATAATATAATTGTATTTATATATCTAATAAGTATTCTTCATTAATAACATTGTTTGAACAATGATAATACAATTTTGATATATGTTTAAGTACTTTTTTAGATAAAAGAATATATTGTTATATGATTATATTAAATGATATCGAAATTGATTGTTTATTAATCTTTTTCTATTGATTTAAGATAACTATATATTGATAATTCGATATATCAGTAAAGAGAAATAAAGATTTTATATATTAAAAAATTATAAAGCAAAATAAAAGGAGATAGTTTTAAATTAGGAAAATAATCTCCAAATTATTTTATGATGTTGAAAATAAGATTAAAGTGAAATATTGAAAATTAGTGTGGAGATTGTGTTTTGATGAAATTAAATATAATATAAAAAGGTAAGGGATTTTTGATTATAATATATTTATGCAATATGAATTGATTGATAAAAGTAGATGAATCTTTGAGTAGAAAGTATAAAAATACTATAAGAAGGAATGATTGTTTGTGAAAATATATATGCATCAGTTATTAATTTAAATAATATGCAAGCATAAGCAAATGTTTATTAGTTTGAAGCTGAGCCATAAGTATCTCATCCAAAATACAGAGATTAAGATTTATATGAAGAACTTACAGACCTACCTGATGATGAATCAAAAATAAAACCAGATTATTATATTGATCGACCTGTATGTGTAACTTAATAGTCAAGCCAACTCCTGAATATAAACCATTACCTAAGGGAAGAGATGTAGAAACACAGATTGAATCATATGAGCCTGATTTGTTTGATTACATATTAGAGGTGGAGCCTGTTTTATAAGTTTTAGTGGGCAAATCTGTAGAATAAGCAAGAATGGAATTGATTGAAGAATTAGAAAGAGAAGAGTTAAGAATTTAGAAAGCAGCCTTTGAAAAAAAAAGAAATGCTGAATTAATGGTAACTTAGAGAATGGAAGCAGCTTATGTTAGAAGAAAAGAAGAAAGAGTATTTTATTATAATCATTATTTACTTAGGAAAGAAGAGTCTTATAACACAAATTATATTAAGATTAGATGAAACTGTCATAATAAAAATTTATTGCAAGAACTCTATCTAAAAATGTAGTCAAAGGAGTCAATTATAGAATTCTAAAAGATCTTGAAAATTTAGGATTATTGAGAAATGATTATTTATTAGAATTAAAAGTACACTCCTTACCATGGTTGATTGAAAGAATTAAATTAAATTGTCAAACTAATTAAAATTGTCTTGATAATTTTAATCATCTCTTAGATGAAGTTTAAATACCTATTACATCATAACATTCAAGTTTTTATTAGTAAGAATAATAAAGAAGAAAAGCTATATTAGACGAAAGAGAGAGAATTAGAATTGAAATTGAAGAACGTAAAAAGAGAAAAGCTGAAATTAAAAGAAGAAGAGCATTAAAGGAAAAAAGAGAAGTTCAAAGAGGAGCATTTTACAATCTTACAATATCTAAAGCAGAATCTTTAAATTCTATATTCTAAGCCAATATCTAAGAAGGCATCTCAGAAGTTGCATAAAAAGGAGTTGTTTTACATCTAGATTTATTTCTTTTATTAGCTGAAGTATTAGATTTAATCACTGGAGATTAATTAGATTAAATTGATGAATCTATTATTTAAACCATTTGGATGGATATATTAATGAATAAATGTAATACATTCAATGTAACAATTAATTCATCTCTTTAATCAATCATTTAAGAAGCTTTTGCTAAAATTGAAGAAGATTTATATATTTTTGAAAAAAATTCTAAATAAGCAACCATAGAATTATTAAAAAATTAAAACCCTTTTTGGTCCTCTTATGTTTCATAATAATATGTTCCTAATATTAGAAAAATAATATTAAATAAATTATTAGATGGTTTCTTAGATATTTACTTTAAATCTGTAAATTATAAAGAACCTAAACCCAAAGCAGAAGTTAAAATAAAAACAGAAGAAGCTGAATAATAATAATAATAAAACGATTAACCTCCTCCTTAATAAACAGAAGAATAGTAATAATAATAATAAACTGATTAAATTGAGTAATAGCCTGTTGAAGATGAATATCAAAAACCTGAAATTACATAACATGATTTAGATATGGTCGAAGCAAGAAAGAAAATCAATCTTATATTCAAATAACCACAAAGTTAACTTGAAAATGTAACAGCAGTAGTCAATTTGCTAGTACCTTATTTTGTTGAAGAATAGCCTGAGTAATAGTAAGATTAAGTCAACCAAGATTCATAATAATAATAGACTGCTGAATTACAATAATAGGAATCCCCTGAACCTATTAAACCTGTTGGAAAATGGGATTTTGATCCTAAAACAATAGATATTTATGATGGAGAATAACCGTTAATTTAAGAAGGCGAAAGATAAACTGTAGATTGCTTATTTTAATATACATTCCAAGAACAGGTAATTGTAAACGATGAAAGGGCAGTTGAGTTTAGTAGATTGTAAATTTATACTTATCTGAAAGAAAAGTAATTTTTTCTATTTATATTTAGATTGGAATCCTTTTTAAATATTCCAGAGTTTGAAAGTCTTTAATTTAAGAAGCTAAAATATTCCAATCTTAATGTTCCAATATATGATTTCGAATTATGAATGGCATTTGGTTCCTTTATTATTAAAAATACATAAACTATGTTTAAATTAATAATAATAGTATTATATATATATATTTCAATCCACTGTCCATATATATTTTTATAATTAAAATTTTAAGTTTTTTTAAGATTTTTAATTTCAAATTTGCGGAAATTTCAAAAAACCCTTAAGAAAAAGGATAAAATATAAAAATACATTTAGTCACTTAATAATTGATTAGATAATAATCCTAAATTTTAATTATATAAAAAATTACAATTAAATGATAAGAACCTTATGATGATAATTATGTATATTATTTAAGTTCATTTTTATTTATTATTTTCGTTGGAATTGCTAATAATAAAAATAATTTATAAGTACAGTGATTTTTATAATACTTATCAAAGAGCAAGTTTGCATTAATTTAAATATTCAAAATTTATGAGGATTATTCTCAAACATATACCCACTTATAATATTAAGCACAATTAAAAAAAATTGAAAACAGAGTATTATTAATTTGTTCTTAAAATACTTTATCAGAATTTACCCACTTATTTTATAATTTGTGTTAATAAATATTCTAAAAAAATTCATCAGATTTAGTATATATGTATTTTAAGAATTATAATAAATTATTAGATATACTGGATTTTATGGAGATTTTTAATTGATTTAATTTAATAAAAATATAATTTAATTTTTTTTCTACAAATAATGATGATATAAGAATAAAATGTGTTTATACTAAATTGAGAAACCTTGAAATTTTGGTAAACTATCAGAAAAATTAAATTATTTGACACAGCTATTTAAGATATTTGAATTTTTATTTTTATAGCATAAGTAGTTATTAAAATAAAGAAATGGAATATTTAATAAAATATCTTAAGAGTAAAATGGAAATTAATTTTAAAGCATAAGATAAGAAATTTAGTGAGTAATTATGATTATTAATTGATCATAAATAGTTTTTTTTAGATGTTTAATATGTAATTGATATAGTTAACGAATAATAATAAAAATATTATATTATTTGAATAATGGATTAAACAATCTTGTAAAAAGTAAACAACTATCCTGGTTCATATATAAAGTAAGATTTAAAAGAAGCTGAAGAGGAACACAAGGCTCATAAGGAATTGTAAGATAAGAAATATGGATTATATTTTTTACTTTTTTAAGGATTAGTATATTTGATAGCAATAATATGTTTTGGATTTGGTAATCCTGATCAATTAGGAAAACCATATGATATAGATTGTATAGATATAAATTTTATAAGTTAATAGTGAATGTGTGTGGAGTAGATGTAGGATTGGAGTAATACAAGTTTATATATTTTACAAATCCGACAGATTAAAAACATTTAGTGAGAACAGTTTGTGTAAAAGAATGTCCAGTTTTGGCAGTCGAAAATGATGATGATGGTTCTATATATATAAATAAATTAGAATCATTGGAATTGGAATGTTATCCAAATAAGATGATTAATTCATGTAGAAATAGAGCATCAATTGATTATCCTACATTTACAATGTTATATTATGATTCAGTACCATTTATAGATATTTGTCTTCCAAAAAGGGCTAGTTATTTCAATAATATATAAGAAGGATTATAATAATCAGGCATAATTAGTTTTTTATCTGATATTAGTAATGGAAAGATAATAATATTTGCAACACTAGCTTTATGTTTATTGCTAAAGTAACAATTGATAAATTAATTTAATAAGTTAGCTTTTTTACTTTTTGATGATTAAATTATAGTAGTCAGCAATTTGGGTGATATCAATAACATCAATATTTGGTTTATTTTTATCAGGGACATTGGGTTTGTTTTATTATATGAAATAATCTGGATATACTTAACCTGTAGGTATGGGAGCAGTTATGTTAACAAGAGAGTAAGCAATAGGTAGGATTTAAGTAGCGGAATCAAATATAATTATAATATTGATATCTAGTGTATTATTCTTATTATTTGGTGTATATTTTTTGATAGATTTAATATTAAATCGCAAGACATATAAAACAATGGGAGTCAAAATTTAAATAGTAAATTATTTTTTTGATTTTTCATCATCTGGAATTCAATAATAAGAAGGGTAACCATCTAGATTTAGAGAGATTCTAATATTATTAATGGGTAGTGCAGGATGTTTATTAATATTTTGTGCATTATGGGTTTGGATGGCAACGTAAAATGAATAAATATAATAGTAATCTATTTTCGATTGGAAAAGCAGTAGAAGGATATTATGCATTTAATACATTTTAATTGAGTTGGACTACATTTATTATGGGATTTATTCACATTTTTGAATTAATAGTGGTGACATTAGCAATATTAGGCAGTGAGTAGATGTTATTAATTGGGAAAGTAGTAGAAGTGTATAAACATATGGGAATTCACAGATAAAAAATAAATAGCTAAGATCCAGAATTATCATTGATGAATATTTTAGAAATATTTGCATTTAATAATTTTGGTTCTGTAGTGTTTGGAGAGTTTCTTATATTTTTATTAATGATTCCTAGATTATTAATAAGAATATATGTATGGATTAGATAAAAGAAGAATCCTTAATTTGAAATATCTGGTAGATTATAAAAAATATTATGCATAAATGAAAGAGCTTATTTATTAGCTTATTTGAGAAATGATGAATTTTTAATGAGTGCAAAATCTTAATATGTATTTGATAAGAAATTGAAAGAGACAACTTAAGTTTAATATCATGGTGAATAATTATCAGTAACATATTGTTTTGCTGTAGCTAATTTATGTGTTTCATTAACTTACATATTAATTATAGCAACTAGTGCTAATATAGGAATCCATTAACCAGTTTATTTTTTAATTGTTTCATTTATCTTTTCTTATTTTGTAAACATAGATTTAATAATGTGTAGATATCTGCTATGTTTTCAATTGTATACGGAGCAACAATAGATAATTTGACGATATTATTATATAGAGATACAACAGATGATGGTAAGATAGTAGGAAGTTGTGTAAGAAATGTAGTAAGATTAATGTAAGAATCAGATTTAAGTGAATAAAATCCACAATAATAATAATAAAATAATAATAATAATGGATAAGAATGAATAACTATAACAATACATAATCTAATATACAAAAAATAATAAATAATCAATTATTATGTTCTTCTTCTTATAATCCTCCTTCTTCCATATCTTCTTTATCTTCTTATTCCATCTTCTATATTTCTTCTCTTTCTTTCATACATAAATCATCTGTATTTTTATTAGTACACTATACAATATTAAATATAATTACATCTTCAACTTTAGGTCTTGATTCTGGTGCTACTCTACTGCTAAAATGACTGACAATCTATTGACTCTCTTACATATCCCAAACAAATAATTCTCCTTAACTTGATCCACAACCATAGGTCCATGGAGAGTCTTAATAGAATTGACCACAATAAAGTGATTCCTATATAAATTGATTAAATATTTTACTAATTTTGGATTATATGAACTTATTAATTATAATTATCCATTCTTAATAGGAGCATCTGTATCATAAACTCTGATTTTACCATCTAAACATGTAGTAGCTAATAATCCTGGCACTCCAGTACTCATATGAACACTACTGAGTGCCTTCTTATTTACATTAAAATTGGCTAATGGTTATTCTCCTATTTTTCTAGCATCTAATAATATCAAATTTCCATCTTCTGTTGAATATGCAATCTAATATCCTTTAATTGGATCCCAACAAGCACTTTCTAAAGATCCTAACATTTTATGTTAATGAATAGAATCTGGAGATCTTGCATCAAATAAACATAATTTTCCATCTTCACCTCCTGATAATATTACACTTTCCTCTTTTGTATTAAACTTTGAGATTTATACTTTATCTTTATGATGATTGTAGGTAAATACACATTTCTATAACATTAAATCCCATAATTTAACTGAATGATCTGCTGATCCTGATAATAATATATTTGGTTTAAATGAATTTAAAGATAAACTTAATACTGAATCAGTATGACTATCAGCTTTATATGATTTCTTATTTTATTTCTTTAAATTTTTAACTTTCTTATAATTTTATTCAATTTCACCTCCTAAAACTACTGATGGTTCTAAAACATTAACTACATCTAAATTCCAAATTTCTATCTCTGGTAAAAATGATGAAACAATTGCATAATTTCCTTTTGTTGCAGATGTACTCTCAACTTAACCTGGTTAAATTGGTAACCATTCTACTGCTAAAGGAAATGCAGATAATTGTATTTCATGATGAACAAATAAGTTTGCTTTCTCTTCTTCATATATATATACTTCCAAAGATGAAAACTCATTTTCCTAATAATATTAATACATATTTATACTATCTTTGCTGCTATAACCAATGCATCTGATGATTTTATTTGATAATCTTCTTTTTCTTCATCACTTAAATCTTCTATTGCCACTGGATATCCATCATCTGGTAATTATTATTTTCCATGCATCTCCAAATCTTAACAAAATACTGGAAGATTATCCCCACTTGAATCTTCATCTTGCTCTTGAATCTTACCCAAATCTTATGTTAAACTAAAAACACTTATTAAATTAAATACTTCTTGTTTATTAGTTTATCTTGCTTCATCTTATTTATCTCCTCTTCATCTATATCAAACTCCTTTGGTTATTTTATTGCATAACCCCTTGAAACCCATGCTATTGCTGATATTAAATTTTATGCCATAAATTATAAATTTTTATTATTATTTCAATTCAAATATCATTACTCATTCTCATTAATCCCTTCTTTATTTAATAATGTTCATAACTACTCTTGCAACAAGGCATCGAAGAATCCAATAACATTGCACTCTCAATATCATGTAATGCCTATATATATTTACCATTCTTCAAATATATATTCGATCTCTTTTTAAATGCTTCTGAATCAGATTTGTTCTATTGTAAATAATCTGTTAACTTCTCTTCTGCTTAACCATATTAATTTTAAGATATCAACATATCAACTTCTTTCATTAATGTATCTCTATCATAAACTTTACCTACTTCTTATTCTTTCTATCCCTCTTACATTTTTTTATTATTATTATTTACTATATTATTTATAAATTATTCATACCCATTTCACCTTCCTATTTCCATTAATTTCTATCTTTCAAAAACGTTCCTTTTCAATTTCATAAACTCAAATACTAATCTATTATACCCTCAACATACAATAAAATTTATACATTATTCTCATAATAAATTAAATATGATTAATAAATTCTTATAATATAGATTTATGTAACAAATCAACAAAGTTTCATATTTAAATTAGGTACAATCATAACAATTTGATGTTGAATTAATGTCTGATGAGGTAGGTTTTACTTTAGATTAATTAATGGAATTGGCTGGATAAAGTGTTGCAAATACAGTAGTTTAATTAAATAAATAAGGTAATTCTTATAATAAAATTCTGGTGCTATGTGGACCAGGAAATAATGGAGGAGATGGTATTGTTTCTGCTCGGCATTTAAAATAGTTTGGATTATAACCTGAAATAGTATTATTTAAAGAAGTGAAAAATCCATATTTCAATAGATTGCTTAATCAATGTAAATACAATTTAGTTCCAATTCATTATTAAATTTAAGATTTTGAAAAATATGATTTATTGATTGATGCAATCCTTGGATTTTCATTTAAACCTCCTCTTAGAGAACCATTTGATAAACCTATTTATTAATTTAAGACAACAAAAACTCCAATTTTATCTGTAGATATTCCATCTGGTTGGGATGTTGAAAAAGGAAATACTTAAGATCTCTTTAACCCATAATATTTGATTTCATTAACTCTTCCTAAACTAGGAGTTAAGAGTTTTAAGGGAAGACATTTTATTGGGGGAAGATTCATTCCATTAAAACTTTAAGAAAAATATAATTTTATTGTACCATAATATTAAGGAAGTGACACTATTTTAGAATTATCGAATTTATGATAGTGATAATAAAAGTTCATAATTTTAAATCTAAAATATTGGACTTTAATTTTTGATCCTCTTAAAAATATGCTGTTTCACAATACATTGACAAATTACTGTTCTCTTTATCCTATTGAGACTTTCTAGTGTTATATACATATGTCGACAAAGTATTTGCAGAAGGTTTTAATTTTGGTTCTGACTATACAGAAACCATAGATTAAGGCTTATAATTTTATTTGCTTTAAATATTGTTTTATGATCTCATATTGATATTTGGTTTGAATGTCAATTCTTTATCAACTTCTTTTTTTATGTGATAAATATTTCTTTTCTTTTTATCAACATGACTTTTCATTCTTTCATATAAAGATTCATTATTTTAAATTGATGATTAATCTTTAGTTTTATTAACTATTGGTTTTTATTGACTTTCATCAAAAAGATTTTTTTTTGATTTGGTTGATAACATATATAATCGATCAAAAGCAGGTTATTAATTAGGAGATAAATTTAAGGTAGTATTAATTTTTGGTTTGAATGTACATTATTCAAGCTCTTTGGTTTCTTTATCAAGTCTTTAGAAAGCTTAAATTTATTGTTTTTCAGCAGATTCATTATGCAATCTTTTAAAGACTAAATAATATTTAATTATATATACTATCATCTCCGCTTCTATTTAATTATCTATGAGAAATTTAAGGTTTAAATGTACATTCTTGTAATTCCTTTTGTTCTCGAATAGGAGCATAGCTTGATTTTAAATTACTTCTTGAGATTGATTCTTAAAATAATCTATCAAAAATTTATGGCTAAGCTATTTATCTAAGTTTAAGTTATTATTTTTAATTACTTATTTTCAAAAGGTTAAAAGTTTGAAATCTATTCTTATTTATTAATTGATGGTGTAAAAGTGCATTAACTAATTTCCTATTTTTGTTTAAATTCAGAAAAATCATTTTTACTTACTAATTAAGTTTGATAGAGTCGATCAAATACTTCAACATCATTCTTTTTTATTCCTTCAACATTAACTTAAGGTTTGAATGTACATTCTTTTAATTCTAATTGTTATTTTTCTTATTCATATTATCCTCTATTTCAGTTATTATAATTATACTTTTTCACTTTCTAAATAATTCCTTCCATATAGAGTCTTTCACATGTATCATTTAAACCCATTTAACTCAAAGCTTTTTTATTAATTGGTGATTGATATGATTATGAATTGTTACTTTGAGATTTTTAAGAATTTCGAACTTTATTAGGGCTGAATTGCATTTTAGCTCTTTTTTAATATGATTGCATTAATTTAAAAGGTTAACGAAGCGCTATTTTATTAAGAATTGTCAATAAGTTTCCAGGATTCTTTTTTTTAGTTTATTACAATTTCCAACTATCATATAATCTCAATGACATATCAAAAGAATCAGATGCTGATAGATTCTTTAAATAATCAGAGAGAGAAAATAAAATGTTATTCTTTGAGATTGAATATTTATTAACGATTATTCCTATTTCAACTAGATAGTCAATAAATTATGGCATTTAATTAAAATTATAATCATTATATGAGCATATTCATAAACTTTTAACGTCTTAACTCTAAAAATAATTTTCTATCTTTTTTGCATTTGAGGAATCTTGCAATTACTTTACAAGCTAAAAACTTTTCTATCTCTTCATCATATTATTATTATTATCTTTTTCTATTCTCTTTCAACTTTTCAATAATTTATTAAGCATAATGTTCTTTTTTATCTAAATCCTAATGATATTAATATTCCTATTACATCTATCATGTGTAATTATTAATCAATCTTTTCTGATAATTGCTGTAAAGTTAAGCGAGCTAATATTAATTCTTCTCGCCTTTTTGAATTAACTTCAATCATAATTTTTTCTTTTTCTCTTGAATCTTATAATAATTTGTATATTTTAGCAGATTCAGCATCATTTTCTATTAAATTTTTTTATAATTCTTCTCTCATTCCTTCTAACTCCTCTTTTCTTTCTTTTGCATTTTTAGCTCTATAAATAATTTATTTTTTTCTAGTTTTTGAATTATAAGTTAAAGTGCTTTTTGAATCTGTCGTAGTCTTATTTTAAATCTATTCTTTTTTTTTCAAATTTTCATTTTATTTCCATTATTTTTCATCATCTATATTATTAGTTTCCATAACTTTATTCTCTTCATAAACTTCAAATCCATCTTTACCATAATCATCATCTTCTTCATTATTTTATACTATTTATTATTATTTAACAATCTTTTGTTCAATAATTTATTCTTCATCTACAAAATCATTCTCATAATTATCTTCTTCTTCTTTGAATTTCTAAGCAGTTTCAATAGGTTATAAAGAATTATTATATTGTCTTAATTACTCTAATTTAGCTTATTTTTATTAAATTTCCATTTATTACTATTTTAGAATATCTTCTTTTGTTTATTTTACATTTTTAAGTGAAGAAGCACTTTATTAAGTCTTTACTTTTTATAAAAATTATTCTCTATTTACTTTTTCGATTGTTTAAAGTCTTTAGTTTTTTTCTTAATACTTCATTGCTTCTTTTATAAAAAATTATTCATCAAATTCTTCTTCCCAATCGAAAACACCTATAACTTCATTTTTAACAGGTTAATCTAAGGACTTTTAATTTATTTGTTATGGCTTATTAATTATCTGTTATATTGGTGATTTCATTTTAGAGACTTTAGAACTATTAGTTTATTTACTGAGTTATACATCAGAACCAGAAATGAAAATATTTGAATGAATCACAGGAATTGTTTCAGATATATAGGTTTTCCCAAATTTAATTACATTTGAAGTATTTTTGAGTTGTGATTATTTATTTGGACTAACTTAAATGGGTTCTTTCTTTTTTAAGTATTTATGTTTTTCTTAAGGAGTCATTAAATATTTGGCTTAGGCACTCATAGGCCTTTATGAAATTAATTTTGGTGTTTGATTCTTTTGTATTTATTCAAACTTTCTAACATGATACATATGATCTCTCATTTAATCCATAAATTCTCTTGTATAATTTGGTATCTATTGCTCATCAAATTAGACTTCATTAAAATCGAAATTTAATGAAGGTTTCATTAATTGATTCATAAATTTATTTTATTTATATTTAAAAAATGCAAAATGTACGATAATTTGTTTGAATTATGGTTAAACAATTCTAGAAATAAATCTTAAATTGTATTATAGATATGTATGAATTATTATGAAATTACTTTTTCATCAAATATTTTTAGTATAAATATCAATTATAAAATATACTTAAAAGATCTTAATCTTTTTCAAGATTAATTGAAAAAATAATTTTACAAAATCAATTAAATGGAAATTTTATTTAAGTTTATTTTTTCTATTTAATTATAATAAATGAAAAGTAAAAAGAATTTTATTTATATATATTATTAAAATTTATTTGCAAATGAATTAACAATTAGATGACTCAAAAGAAAGTGTTGAATCTCAATCAATGGAAAGATACTTACAAGCAGAATCAGTAGGTAATTCTCTCTCTCCTCAGAGAATGGTTTAAACATCAAGGAATCCTTAAGTTGGAGGATCAATATTGAAATTACAAAATGGAAAATATAGTAATCCGTAAAATGTCTTCAAGGACGCCCTAAATAAAAAAAAAACAGAATTGCATAAAAAATCATAAAAATCTGTAGTAGAGGTTTCTAAATGTGAAAAAGTTATTATATAGAAACAACCAAAAAGTATTAAAATTATAAATTTAGAAATGGATAAAGTATAATAAAACATAAAAAATATATAAATCAAAGCAGAAGAAGTGAAAAAAAAGAGAGATGAGGAAAAATAAAAAGATGAAAAATTGAAATAAAGTAAAGTTGAACATGCAAAAGAAGATGTAGATGAGGGTAATTTAATGAATATAATTTTAGTATTTTAAGAGACAGTAAACAGATTATATAACTATGAAAAATAGAGATTGAAGCAATTAAATAAAATGAAGGAAGAGGAAAAAAATAAGGAAAAATAAATTATGAGTGCAAGACCTATGATAAATGAAAAGAGTTGTAAAATGCTAGAAAGAAAATTAAAATAACTTATAAATGAAGAGGAAGACTATAAAATGATATATTAGTTTAAGGATGCAGATATTTAGGTTGACCTTTTGCCTAATTTACCTAAATTAAAAGATTACCTCTAAATTAAGTAACATATCATAAATATTTATAAATAGTGCTAAAAAGTCAATGAATGTTTGTTAAGATATTTAAATAATTAAGGAAGAAGTAATAATGGAATAAATCGATCCTGCTGAAGATGTCTAATATAAATAAGGTTAATGTCATGCAATTGTATAAACTAATGAGATAAAATATAAAATTGGAGATACCATTAAAAAATAAGAATAATAAACTATTTAATAATAGTAAACAACTTAATTTGCAACCCAAGATACTCCAAATAAAAAGGTACAAAATTAAAGACAAAAACGTTTAGAGTTTATGGAAGGGTAAGGATAGAGGATGAAAACTGAATGTTAATATTATGTCCCACTTCATATTCGTTAATAAAAAGTTATTTAAAAAAAAGAAGAATGGGTTAAGTCCTAAATTGAACAAAAAAAATAGAAGGAGGAAGAATGTATAAGAGCAGAATAAGAATAGTGGGAAATGGAAAAATAAAAGTGGTCTAAAAAGAAGGATTAAAATAAATCAATGTAATAAGAAATTAATGTTGAAGAATTTGCTAATTCATAAATTAATTGGTTAGAAAAAAGAAATGAACATATTTTGACAGAACAAATAAAAAAAGATAAGGATATGCAATCTTCATTAACATTTAGACCATAAATTCAAAAAAGAAATATTGAAAATTACAATACTGTCAAAGTTGAAGATAGATTACTCGAATATTAATAAAAAAAACAATAAAATTTACAAAAACTTGAGAATAAATATTTACCAACCTTTTAACCAAACATTAATTAAAAAACTGTATTAATTATTTTATATTTAGATGTTTACGATGGATTGGGCATCAAAAAGTTTCAATAATACTTCTTTTAATAAATTATGGTAATGACTGTATATATTTTTATTTCATTAAACTACAAACAATAACTTATTTATTAAATCATAATCTAATTTATATAATCAGATATATAACTATTATAATTTTATGCAATATTAAATGTATTTTTTCAGTCCTAAAATTTATTGTAAACTCAAATTTTAAAACACAATAAACTAATAAATTATGATTAGATATTATTGATGGGGGAGGTTTTTAATAATTTATATGAATTTGAATTTAAGATATTCTTAATAATATTATCAAGAATGAAGTCCATATTTATAGCTATTATATTGACTGCTGTTATAGCTAGTACATGTAAAATATTTCAAGAACATTCATTTCATTAGTAAAAATATTTTAGAGATGAGGAAATTCCAATTAATCTATAATGTTCTAATAATATTAAATTCAATAAAGAAGTTACTCTTCATTAGAAAGCCTGCTCTACTTAACATGGAAATCAAGAATTGATTACATTGTTCTACAAATTATTAACTATATAATTCTGAAAAACAGCTTTGAATGAGAATAAATTTATTCATTTTAACATTACACAAATGATTACTATTCTATTTGAAGATGGAATATATAGCTATATTTTTAATTTTGCCTTCTTTTAAAGGCTCTTAAGAATGAGCCTTGTTTTATAAATTAAATTTTAATTTCCTTAATTCTAATTATATAATACATTAATCTAATATAATATAATACAATATGATCATTCAAAGGAATATATTTTCTTTTAAATGACTTATTCTATTATTTATAGATATTAAAATTGAAATATTTATAGATCCCTATGATTAAAGTCCATAAACTGAATTTTATTCTAATTTTTTGATCAATGAAATATCTATACATATTTGGAAAATTAGTTTGATATACAAAAATTAAACGATTTATGGTATATAATGATTCTTTGAAAAATTATATGATAAATTCATTTAACTTATTCAAGAAAATTTAAGCGCTCTTAAAATGGAATCATAATGTCTTTTATTTTCTTAAATGTAGGATTAAGGAAAGTGCCAACAAGTGAAGCTCCTTTAGTTTTTTCATGATAAAGCCAGACTGCATATAAAGTCTTCAATAGTGAATATCCTGGAATCCTTTTGAGATTTAAACAATAAATACATGAACAAGACATCAAATGATATTTATTCTAATAAATATATTGAACTCATTAAAATCCAATATATAATCCAGGTTGATAGTTCATCTTTTAATTTATAAGCTTAGTAGGTCTGCTTCAGTGGATAAATAATACCTGCTATCAAATAAATGAGACAACAATATATGCAGGCACTCATAATTTAAATATTAATAAATTAATATTAAATTCATATCTGAGAAAAATATTTAACTCTCTTTAAATATGGTTGAGAATTCTTATCACAGAATATTAAAACTTCAACATGAAGTCTAAATTTAAGAATAAAAAAGGAATCAGACTATAGAATATTTTAAAAGTGTGATTTATTAATATTAGAAAAAATATAATCAGAAAATTTAACTAAAAATAAAAGATTTTGATTGAGTGAATTTTGAATATGCTCGAAAATGAATAGAAATGAAATGGAATATACATAAAAAGATTGAAGTAATAATTATGAATTTAAAACTATCTTATTTAATATTTATGAATTTGTAAAATTTCAATCACTAGATAATAGTTATTTTTTTGGTTTTTCTAAAAATAAAAGGTATCTAGAATATATAATTCATTTAAAAATGAGTTTAATGACTGAGATTAGATATTAAAAAGGTAAATAGTTTTAAAGTAAATTCATATAATGAATGTGAAGAAAAGTTAAAGTTAATGAATAAAAGATAACAAGAGTAATATAAAAGTGAGAAGAATAAATAAAGAAGTAAAATGATAATTACAACTATGCAGTATTTGGTTAAAATAAGGTAATTAGTCATTGAAGTGATTCCTATATATCTACCAAATTAAAAAAAGGGATTCCAAAAATTAATTTATTTTATGAGTGAATTAGAGTAATATTAAGAGGAGTTAGCTGAAGTTGAGGAATGGTTGAAGATAGCAAAGAGGCCTAATAATATAGAGTATTTGAACAAGAGGATAAAGTTCTTAAGGGATTCTATTAAGATACTTAAACCATAAAAAGTTGAGTAGGAAGAGTAGATTGAGTAATAGATGCCACCAATAGATGAATTAAAGTTTGAGAAAATAACTAAATATGCTTTTGAATAGGAAGAGAATAAAATAAAAATAATTATCAATATGGATGGTATAGGAGAATTACCTTAAGAGAATATTTAAGTTGAATTTGGAAAGAATTGTTTTGATGTTCGAGTCATAGGATATCACAATGCTAATCATAGGTTTTAATATATATATATAATTTATTATAAAGGTTACAAATTAATAAAACATTTAGTGGTTTTCTTCACAAAATGAGTAGTTATAAAGTAACAAAAAATAATATTCATATTACATTAATCATACCTGATCAAACATAATGGACATAAATTAAAACAACAGAAAACATTGTAATATTAATATAGTAATATTAGATTGATTAAAAGAAGGAATAGAAAGAAAAAAAGAAATTAGAGAAAGATGGAAATTTAAATGAGAATATTTAAGGAATTTTCAGTATGTTGAAGACATGCTATGAGAGTAATGATCCTGAAATGAAAGAAACTGTTAGAGAATTCGTGAGATAGACCGCCAATAAGTAAATGTGGAAAAATTGAATTTATTAATAAAAAATAAATAATAAATAAATATATATTTATATATGACAACTGATTTAGACAATGATCTCTATAAGGAAGATGTTGACTTTTAATATGATCAGTTAGTCCAATTCAGTCAAAGAGACAAACTTCCTTTTCCTAAATAAGATGATTTCATAGGTATTAATTAAGAAGATCATATTAGATTATGAAATTAGAGATATTTTACATGCACCAACTATTAAAATCGTTCAAGAAGGTTTATTTACTAGTTGGAGAAGATATGTCAGATTGAATAGGTTAGCATTCTATAAACATTGTCATGAAAATGACTATAGCCGTAAAAGTAAATAAAAAATTATTATCTAGCTAAATTGATACTTAAAAATAAAGCTTTGGAACCCGAGAGACCAAAAAGAGAAGGATAATTATAATAGTGTTATAAAGGTTATTGTTTAGTTGAAGACTTTATCAAAATTAATTTCAAACATATAGACACGAGGGAATTTGCAGATTTTTTAAATGTTATGGGTGTTATTAGACCAAAAGTATAATTAATTAATTATCTATAAATCATTCGTAATACATATGTTAAATTACCAATCTTAATTGAAATGAGACATTTTTAGAGTATTTATACTCATCAAATATTCACTCAAGAAAATGCGGCAAATTATATTTAATTAGCATTTCGAAGATATAAAAATCATATGACTGAAGTTTAAAAATAAATAAGAATTATGTCAAGTCTTAAAGCAGAAGAATTATTTGCTATAATTAAAGATAAAATTAGTAAATCAGATAAATCACTAAAAGAAGTATTTGAAATATTTGATTACAACAAAGATGGACATATTGAATTTAATGAATTTCTATAAGCTTTCAGAGATTCTAATATTCCTGTTGCAGAGGAAGTCTTATAAACTGTGTTCAAATATTTTGACATAAATAATAATAATTCAATCTAATATATGGAGTTCTTGAGTAAAATCTAAGTTAGAACTGTCTCTAATGAATCTTTATTAAGTGTTTAATTTAAAGTAGAATAGACAGTAGAATAATTAAGATAAGTTATGATGAGAGAATTTAAAGATTTATAAGAAATGATTAATTCACTTTAGGCATCTGATAGATTAAAAATAAAAAAGATAGAATTTCAAGATTTTGTGATGACATACACTTTACGTTTCTCAAAAATACAATTAGACAATATGTTCCATTATTTAGATCATAACAATAAAAATTATTTAACTATTGAAGACTTTTCATAAATATTTACTAGACAATCACTCCATGAAGTAAGAGAAGAGAAGAAAGAAACTAAATAATAAGAATAAAGAGCAATTTAAAATATGTAATCTGAAATTGATAATGCTAAATTTCTATATCATTACATTTAAGCAGAAGAAATGCAAGGTTTCATATAAGAAAGAGATAATCAACTATTAGATTTACTCAAGACTAATACGCAATAAAGTAATGCAGGAAAAAGAGTTAGTTTTAGTATGGCTGATATAGAAACTAGGGCTAATATTTATAAAAATTCACTATTAAAATTAGAAATTCTAATTCAATAACTATCTAATAAAGTACTCTTGAAATTATAATAATCAGGGTTAACTGTTAAATAATTCTTTAGTTAATTTACTTAAAAATTTCCTGAAAAATTTATTGAACCTAAAGAATTTCTTTTAATGCTTAATGTTCTTTTCAATTAAGTTATGGATGTGTCTCTTTCAAATGCTTTATTTAGAATCATTAGTAATTAATATACAGCCCGTGTAAGTTTAGCTAAATTTGAAGAATTGATTATGATCGGATAACAGATAAGTCCAATTCAACTTAGAATGAAATTTAATTATGGAACATATGTAGCTAAATTAAAACCAAAACTATTAGAAGAATTCTAAAAAATTGCTACAGTTAGCTTAGATATGAAAACTGTTACTCTTAAATAAACTTTATCTATTTTAAATTAATTTGGATTAAAATTAGAAATGTTTGAAATACAAAAATTAGCTGATTCATCTATTATTAGTCTAAAAGATAGGATGTATACAGTAGATTATGGAAGATTACTCTAATTAATGTTTCCAGATGTCTATCTTGGAGAGTAATTGGTTCTTAAGAAATTTGGTATGGTCATTTTAAAATTTTGGAGAAGAATTAAATAATCTTATTTTCTTAAAAAAGCTTCAGGCAAATTCAATAAGAAATAGAATAAGAGACAACCTAAACCATTAGGCACTAAAAGATCACTTAAGGAAAAAATGAGTGAAACTTTACCTGCTGTTTAAAAGTAAAATGAATACACAAAAATTAAGAGTGGAGACTTATATTAATTTGCTAAAACTATAATACTTGAATGTGTTGAAGGAGCTGTATATTTTGCAGAAACATAAATATTTACTCAATAAAAATAATAAACATATCAAAAGAGACCTACTATAAAAGATTTATTTATTTTTCATCCTTTCTAATCGTTTGAATTACCTAATCTTTTAGGAACATTATCATTTGATTATTTAACTTAGAGATTGTACATGCCTGATAAATAAAGTATTCTTTATACTTAAGATATCTGTGGTAATAGAATGTTGTAAAATATTAACATTGGTACTAAAATTCCATTTAATCGATCCTTTATTGTAGATTGTTTAATTTTTAATCAAAAAATGTTCATCTTAAAATCAAATTGGTAATTGTAGATGTGGAGTATGTCATAGAAAAGTGATAGACATGATTTAGCTATTGATTTAAGAGAAGGAGCTTCAAATGCTTAATAAAGTACACAACATTTATGGTAATGTGAAGATTTATTGATTGTTGTTTCAAGTCAAAGAACTCATATTCATATAATATCATCTGTATCATTACATATAATACGAATTGTGAATTTTGTTTGTATTCTGGATTATCATTTTAAATATATGAATGAAATCATGAATAAAGTTGCTACCAAATTAATCCAAGATACTAATAATAAGTTTCCAATTAAATTAGAAATGACTTTAGTAGAAATGGAATAGTAAGAATAAAAAAGAAGAGAATCTCTTAATTTTATGGTACAATTCAAGGATTCAAGAGTTCAAAAAGGTAAATTATTACATTTTTTTACTAACAATTAAACTTCAGATAAGGAAATCGTGAAATAGTATTTTGATTAGATTTGTGATGAAGAGGGATATATTAGTTAGTAGTAATATGAAGAAATATTAAAAGATAAATAAAAAAATAAATATAATATATATGATGCATTAAATATAATCAAAATATCAAAAGTTAATTTAAGATAACTTTTTAGTACATATGATGATGGTAAGAATTTGGTTACTCAAAAACAATTATTTGAGATGTTAGAATCTTTTAATATGAAACCTTAAGTAAGATAGAATTTTGTTTGTGCTTTTCCTAATGGTATTTCATTTTAAGATTTTAGTAAATTAATTGAAAGTCCTATTACTTATGATGAATTATTATATAGGTGTGAGTCAAATCGTATAGATTTAGTAAAATTATTTTAAGAATGTGATGTTTATAATGTAGGTTTGTTAGATAGAAATGATTTTTATTTTGTGTTATCATCTTTACCTTTTGGTCTTTTGGATACAGAAATAGATTAATTAGCATCTTAACAAGTTTATGATTCAGAGAGCGGTCGTATAAAATATCGTGAAAAACCCTAAGCAATGAAACAAAGGGTTAAACAAGTGTAATATATTAATGATCTTAATATTGTAATTACATCAGTATATTATCCTAAAAGAGGAACAATATTTTGTTTAAATGATAAAAATATATTAGCTTTATTAGAATATCACAAAGAAGCTCCAATTCTCTATTATGTTAATGAATCTGGATGTCTATTAAGTGCTGAAGGTTAAGATTTATGTATTTGGACTATATATAGAGATTTGACTTTAAAGTATGATGTAAATCCTCCTTGGATTATTAAACCATAAATTTGTATTAAATTAAATGCATAAATAACTTAAATTGGATATTTAGCTTATAATTAATTAATTATGGTAGCTACAACTGATGGAATTAATTTTTATGATCCTGTAAGTTATCAATAATAGTCTTCGAAAGTATAAGTTCGTGTTAAACCAGGATATTATAAGGAATTAGAAGAATTTACAACAAATTAATAAGTTCCAATGGTTCATTAATTAGAATTATAAAAAATAGTTTCACTTAGTACAGGATTATTGTAAACTCCTTTTGAAAGTGAAGATGCTACACTTGGTAGTACTTTATTAAGTCTAGAATTTATGATAATTATGACTGAAATACCTATGGGTCAAAATTCAAAGAATTTACTTAATCCTGTTAAAATAGTTCTTGTACATAGATAATCATTAGAAATTCCATCAACTTAATTAGATGTGATTGTTCCTTAAAATATTTTAAGTTAAATTTAATCTGATTTAGAAAGAATATTATAATAAGCATTAATGGGTAAAAGAGCTAGAGGAGTTATTGGAATAGAAAAAGAATTAAATAAAGAATAATTAAAAATACATACAAAAAGATAATTAATTAAACTTAGCAAATAATTAACATTAAATAAATAACCATGTTAATAAGATATTTTAAATGAAATTTCACATTCATGTGGTGGAATATTGAGCTATTCATATGTTTATAATCTATTGAAATCTTGTTAATGTCTTAATCCACATAATATATCATTTGAAGAATTCAAATATATTGTATAATACTCTGAAGAGTATAAACCAGTTATTAAAATACAAAATCAAATTGAATCCAAATTATAAAATCTAATTAGAGATGGATAAATTGATTTACCACTTGAATTTGAATTATAAAAAGCTATGAGATTGAGTAATGATAAGATTTTAATGAAACATTAATTTAAAAAACTACTTATGAAATTCAAATCATATTCAAATGAAAAAGATTTAAATGAATTTGTTTAAAATGATTTTGTAAGTTTAAAAACTTTAATGGATAAATTTGAAAATGATAAATTGATTTATAAATTAAGAATGATATCTCGTCCTGATTAAATTATTAAAGAAATCTAAAAGTTAGGAATTCCTAGATAATTTCTAGCTAGATTAGCTATGAATGATGAAAATGGAGATGGAATATTAACTAAAAAATAATTTATGACTGCTATTTCTGAAAATTAAGCACTTTTTTCTGAATTTTTTGATTTATATTCTGAAAATCTTAATGATGAACCTATAATAAGAATGAAATAAATTACAAGCAAATTATTATCAATTTCAGAAGGATTATAAATTAAAAAAATGCTTGATACATTAGCTAAAGTTAAAAACACATTAATATATAGATAATTAGGTTTAACTCATCTTTTTAGAGTTAATGAAATGCCATATCATGATTTTTGTGATTGTGTTATGGATCTCAAAATACCAGATGTAACTGAAAAGGATGTAAAATTCTTAGCTGATTGTTTAGCTATTGAATCTAATAAAATTATACCATTTTAATCATTTTAACATTACTTACATAAATTAAGTGCTAGTGATTAATTTTTATTAGTTGCAGATTATGAAGATTTGTTACATACAGCTGAAGAAATTCTTTAAAATAAAGAAGTATTAAGATTAAAAATACCTAATTAATAACCTTGTTAACCATGGGATTTAAGAGGATTATTAACATTTTTAAATTTTGATAGTGTTGATAGATTTTTAATAAAAGTATTGGAAATGAAGGAATTTACATATGATTAATTAATTGATAAATGTGTTAATTTTGTAAATAAAATAAATTTGTAAAAAAAGGATGCTAAATCACATTAATCAGGATTACTATAATTAGTAACTGAGGACACTTCAAAAAAATATTAATCAGTAATATAATTAGGATAATTAATTAAATCTCAACCTTATAATTAAATTTAAAAAGTGTTTTAATAATGTATTTAATTAGATAATGACAAAAATGGATTTATTGAATTACCTATTTTTTGTAATGTAATAGCCTATAACATAACTGTTGAATAAGGATTATTAGTAAATTTTTAATAAGAATGGGTGACTTTGAGTAATGAAGAAAATTTAAATTATAATAGATTCTTTAAAGAATATGTTGAATTTGAATAGATTGCAAGTAATTAAGATAAATAAAATAATTTAAATCAATTATTTATTCGTTTTTCTTATGCAGTAAATAAAAGTGGGATAAATCTAGGTTTTGTATTAAAGAGATTTTATAATTATGATAATTAAGATTTTTTAACATAACCACAATTTTTGTAGTTATTAGAACAAATTTAATTGTAACTCACATAGAATGAAATTAATGATATAACTTAATTTTTAGGTGAAGATATTACACATGCAAATTTATTAAAATATTACACATTTGCAAGTAAAAATACTGCAATTGTTTATGATGCTACTATTTGGGAAGTTGCAGGAACTTAAATAAGTATATCAACAATAAACAAATTAGGAAAATGGTAATAATCTAAAGATTTAATGAAATCTATAGATTTTAAAAGATTATTTAATTAATATGAACCTACTGAGTAATAATAGATTATCAGATTTGCTTGTGTTGGATGTCGAGTGACGATAGAGGAAGCTTAGTAATTAGCAAAATCAATAAAGCTAAATTAGGCAGATTTATCTTAATATTTTGTTAATCCAATATTATTCTCTGAGGCTTTGCCTTAAATTGTAAAAACTAAAGTAAAAGAACAAGTTAGTAAAAACAGATTTAATGGATCAGAAAAAGTTGCTTAAGAACCATTAGATGATTAGATTACAGTTGTTTCGAAAAAGATTTAATAAGCTTTGAAAAATTTGAACACAACTGTTCTTAAAATATTATTAAATTAAAATATTATAGTAAATGTTAATGGATAATTATCTAGAAGTGAATTTAAGAAATTATTGGATTCCTTACCTTATGTTTGGACAATGAAAGATAAACATAATTTATATCAAAAATTTTAAGAACCAATTAATGTAATGGATTTTATTAGTTTATTTGATATGAGAGATGATTTATCATTCTATATTGATATCATCATCTAAAAATTATTTATGGGATTGTATAGATTATAATTAACTTTATATACTTTTTTCACATAGATTGGTAGGATAGAAGTGAAATAGTCTGAGTTATAAGATAACTTAAAATAATTTATGTCTGTTTGGGAAGCAAAAGCATTATTAAAATAATTGTTTTAAGATGAAACTTAGATATTAACTATAACTATATTTTTAGAAGCATTTCGTATATATGGATTTAATGATTTATAACTACTTATGAGATCAGGATTATAAGTATTGAATGATGCTACTATTGAAGTTTTATATGAGATAGAGTAAAGTGGAACCAATCAAGAATTGACAATTTAATAAATTTAATAATTATTCAATAGAATGAATATTCACATATCATTGTAAAGTCTTTTTTGTTTATTAAATAACTACTTAATGGATAAGAATAAAAAACATCCTATGTATGAATAAAGAATGATCAAATATAATATTAGAGAATTTCTATAGTTTTTATCTTAATAATAAATTGCTAAATCTTAAGTGAAATAATTCTATGAGAAATTGTAAGAATCACATTTATAAATATTTGAATTTTTTGCAGTTTGTGATTCTCATCAAGATTATGCTATTACTGAAGATGAATTTAAATATGGATTCGTACAATTATAATTACCAAGAATGGATAATATTTGGTTAGATTTTGAAAAAGTTGATATGAGAATTCCATTTTAAAATTTCTTGAAAGCATTTTTATAAACAGGTTGTATCTAATGGTAGGAGTAGGAACATTAAGATACATTTATAATAGCTATAAAGAAATTAGGAAATTTAAATGAATCTTTTATTAAACTAGCAGATGGAGATTAAATTACATATAAGAGTTTAAAACGTTGTCACTAAAAATATAAATTAGATATTTCAATAGAAGAATTGCAATTATTTTATAGTAAATTAAAACAAAGATATAAAACTTTAACTTATAAAGAATTTGCTTAAGCTTTGTAAGGAGAAAAATAAATTGAAATTATTCATTAAGCATTTAGTAGTTTAGTAAATGTAAAAGCTCGTGAATTTCCAGAAACTATGACATTAGATTAATTAAAATAATTTTTAACAAAGAAACAAATTCCTTCATAACATATTAGTGTGATTGTAAATTCATTTGAAAAACAGACTATTACAAACAAAGAATTGGAATAGAAATAATTAGATTACTCTAATTTATCTAATTTAAAAGAGTAATTAAGTAGTGAAAAGTTATTACAATTTTGTCATGCTATTATTAAGTAATTAAAAGGATAACCAAATTAATTTAGTAAAATATACACATAACATGGTTTAGGTTCAATAAATTAAATTACATATTAAAATCTTTACACTTTTCTAAATTATTTAGATGTCAACATAACTTCAGATATTCTAAAATTATTCTATAATACAGTTGATACAGAATAAAAAAATGTTATTAAATCAACTGAGATTGAATCTTTATTAAGAAGATCTTAAACTTAAGCAAGAGTAAAGACTTTAGATCATACAAAAAAGGCAGAAGTTAATGAATTATTAAGAAAAGGTATTAAAAATATTATTGCTACTATTCAAAGTAAGAAAATTAGATACGATAAATAGTTGGATAAAATTGAATTAGCTGAATTTGTCAATTAATTTTGTATTCTAAATGAACCTTAGATTGATTTATTGATGGAAGCTATAAGTGATAATTCTTAAGTATAGAAACCAACTTGGGGAGATTTTGCATGTTATATGATAGAGGATAATTAATAAAAGGCTAAAGTTTTTTTTAAAGAATGTTTGGAATTATTTTAAGATATGCTTCGTCGATTAAATATTAGAGTAAGTTGTGCAGTTAAATATTTTGGATAGTAAAGAATTTTTATAAGAGAATTTATTCATATGATGTTAAGTCTTGGATTTAATCCTTTAAAACTTAAGCTTAATTATAAGAAAATAAAATTGATATTTGAATAGCATGGAGGTGATGAAATGAGTGATTTAGAATTTTTAATGTTAATGAGTGAATAAGAAGGACCAGGAACTTAATTAAGTCAACCAGTACTTGAAGTATTAATGAATTTATATCGTTTTGCAATAAAAAATCAATTATCAAAATAATAATTGTACAATTTGATGAATTTGAATAAATCTGGATGGATTTAAAGTGAAGAATTAGAATAAGCAATTCATATGATTGATCCTTAAATATAGTTGACATAGATTAGGGCTTTAAGTTCTTACTTAACATAATAGGATTAACTGATAAAAGTTGGGAGTCTAATTAAATTGATATATATAGGAGGTTCTCTTAATGATAATTCAATAGAAGTAAATGCTTTTTTCACTAGAGTATTTGAACCCTCTTTATTACATGAAATAGTTTAATTAGAATAAATAGGAACTGGATTTGATGGTTTAGTTCCATAAATAACTATTTCCTTGTAAGATTTCTTCCATCTCATTCCTAAACATAAAGAGTAAGATATTGCTTTAATGATAAAATCTTTTGGATTAAAATAAGATTAATTAGATTTAGAGAAAATATATGAATGTTTAATTAATATAAATGAAGATTTAAAAGTTGGATCTAAATTATAATGTAAGGAAGGAAAATAATAGTAAATTATAGAAGAAATGCCTCTTGAATAAAGTGTGGTATTAAAATTTTAAGAATAAAGAGTGTAATAAAATACATTGAAAGGGCAATATGAAATGGAAATAATTGAACACATATGTGCAATTTTAAATTAAAATTAAATGTCTTTAATGAAATCAGTATTTTAAGAGAAGGGGTATTTGAGTGCTTAAGAGTTCTAATTATTACTTAAAAACATTGGTGTTTGTTTAAGTATTGATTAAGTAAGGGCATTGATAAAATTATTTGATTTTAAATCAGATGGTAATATCTTACATTATACCGAACTATTATCTGTAATTGAATAATAAGGATATTAGATAATTAAAGATGAAGCACAATAAGTAAATGTTTATAATAAATTATTATAAAAATTCTTTGCTTTAGAATTTGGAGATCTTAATTATAATGAATAGATGACTGTAAATGAATTTTATAGATTAATATCTTTAGAAGGAGAAAGACATCCATTTAATGATAGTGAATTTTAAAGATTGGCTAATCTATTTACATAGTAAGGAATGATTCAAAAGAATCTGATTTTAAGAATTCTTGGTACGTAAAAGTAAAATTTTGTTGATCATGATTTAATTGATAAATAATTGTTGAAGAACATCTTTTATAGATTTAATGGATTTGAATTAGTTTTAAATTGTATTAAAAAGATAAGGGAACTCTTTAATTAAAATATAGATTCAATAAAATAATAAGATGATAGTGGTTTGATGTAATTATCTCTACAAATTAATGTAAATAGTATATATTTGAAAATTAAATAAATAATGAATTACATATTTAATGATATTCAATTAATATAAGCTGGAGTATTTAATTTATTAAATCAATAATTTTAAGCTTAATATATATAGCCTCATTTAACAATTAGATCAGAAAGAACAAAAATGTCTTAAATGTAATTATCATTGACTAGTGTATTTTTGACACCAATTCCTGAAACATAATTTATACCTGTACATATACCATAAATTGAAGGAAAATAAATGTATTAGATGTTAGGTAGAATAGCTGCTAATAATGCACCTGTAATAGTAGGTGTATGGACAGTACCTATTTTATAAACAGTTTGTTATGATGGAGTAATGTTAAAATAACATATTATGGAAGTTCTTAGATTTTAAACTATTTTAAATTAGACATGCAAATTATATGGAGTCTGTGAAAAAAAAAATAATATGGGAGCAGAAGTTCATGCTTATGTTTAATTTGAAGGAACTAATTTAAATACTGTTTGTTAATAAACTGGAGGATTACTCAAAATACCTTAATTAGTTTTGAGTGGATAAATGATTTATATTGCTAAATTATGGTTAGGATAGATATTATCTATTATGTGTGATATTTAAAATTATGGTTATGCATTCCCATTAATAAGAACTGAAATATTTTACATTTTTAATGATTAAGTACATCTAAGTGAATTAACAGGTATATAATCAGTTAATATCAATAAATTTTAATCTGGAATTGATATTAAACTACTTGTAGAAACTGTATTGTAATAAGAATACAAAGATCTTGCTTTAGCACCTGAATTTTATAGTAAATCTATTTAAGAAATTACAAACATGGCTGATACATGGTCTTTTGGTGTAATTATATTTGAATTATTGTTTGGACATAAACCTTAAATTATTAGTAATTCTGGTTGTTATTAAGGAGATAAATATCTTTAATTAATTGAGCCATCTGATTATGAACAAGGAGATTTATTATAAAAAGAAGTATTTTAAAATCTAAAAAAAGAATTGGCAGATATTATAGATATGAAAAATTAATCAATTACTTAATAGATACTTTTATAATTGGATCAAAAGTCTTTAGGTGCATATATAAAACATTTATTTAAGAATGTTAATACTGATGAATCAATGCTAAATTAAATTTCGGAATTGGTTGATTTAATGTGTTCTTGTTTATAATATGAACCACATAATAGACCATAATTATAATCAATCTAAAAAAGTAATATTTTAAATGTAGATTTACAAAATGCAAGATAAATTGCAAGACCAATTATTAATTATAAAAATCCAAGGATTATTTTTGAAAGTTAAATTTATTAACCTTCAAGATAAATTTCATTAGCAATAGTAAAGAATAAACCGGTTGAAATAGAATCAATTGTATAAATAATTAAATTATTTAATTAAACTATTTTATTGAGTATAATGGATGAATAGAAATTAGATTTAATAAGTTATCTATTCCATAGTAGAGTGTTAGACATTTTAAATTTTATAGTGTTAAATTTAAATTATAAATATGATTTACCATAATTGGTTTAATAGTTTTCATAAATATTTATTGAACTTCAATAACATTTATAATAATAGGAATCACCAGCTAGTTAACATGTAGAAGCTATTATAACAACTTTAGTTAAATTTACATTAGGAGAACCATATAGATTAATAAGTGATAAAATGTTTATGGCTCCAGAGACAGGTTTCTTTTCAATAAGAGAAGATGAATTAGATCATGAATTTAAAGATAAGAATTAATTTTATTCTTATTGGACTCCTAGTATTTATAAAATAGTTGCTCCAATTTATAAAGATATGATAAGTGAGAGTGGAGTCGGTAGTGGTAATATGGTTGCAATTAGAAATTATATTTAATTATGTACAGAAAAATAAGTATCACCATTTGATATGAATAAATTTTCTGTTAATGTTGCTCCTGTTAAATATAATACAATTGCACGTTCATCTGAATATTATAGTGAAGTAATGTCAGTATCAGATTCTCATCTTTAGATTGCTAATTATTTAAATGGGTCTTTTAGTAAATCTTCAGTTAAAATTGCACTTAATTATGTATCATCTCTAATTAAATCAAATAAAATCAGTAAATTACAAGTCTTAGTTGATAGTAGAATTACTAATCTCTTAATTTAACTAGTTACTGATTAAGAATTCAGAACCAGTGTTTTGTAAATGCTTGCTCATATTACTATTGCATTTCGTAATGAAGTTCCTACAAGTTTAAGAATTGAACATTCAAATTAAGGATTGGTTCAATAGTATTAATAAAATAATGCTGTTCATTTACTTAGAAATCTTTCTATTATCAGTCATATTTTAACTAATAAAAATAAATTATCTAATGAAAGATTTTTATCATTCCAACCTACAGAATAAAATTAATCAGAATCAAATAAAATATAATAATTAAATTTATATGTTGCAGAATTAATTTTTGCATTACCTACAATTTATTAAGGTCTTTTTGTTGATCTTAAGACTGACCCTGAATTAGTTTATAAAATAATTGCCAATTTATTATAATGGCCTAAAGTTGGTAAATATGCTTTAGGAGGTTCTACTTAATAATTATTAGTGGAAATGTTTAGACCTATGGCTTTATAAGCAGAACATAAAAAATCAAATAATCTTTAACTTAGTTTAAAATTATATGATGAAATCATTACTATGGCATTACCAAATACTATTGATTTAATTCATTAAAGTAAAGTTAGAATTATGTTATAAACTCATAATTTATTAGTTCCTGAAAAATCATCTTCTGATAAATTTGTTAAAATGTCTAAATCACTTAGTAATTAATGGTAAGATTAAAAATCAATCATAATTTAAGAAATTAGAGATTAAGTATCTATTTTAATGAATGGAAGAAGTTTAACAAAAAAATAAATACCACCAATATTTGGATAAATTAAATAAGCTCTTAAATAAATTCAAGCTTATGTTGTTTATACAAGTAAAGATAAATTATTAAGTAATCCAGAAGAAAGAAGATTTATTTATAATGCATTCTAAATGATTATGAGCATCTTTAATGATTTATTAACTTTTGGTTAATTACATTAAGAATGTTGTGATTTACTATAATCCTTAGGAGATTTTATTATGTATATCACTCTCATTTCACCACTCTTAATTTTTGATATTGAAGACATGTAAAGTACAAAGAATGCTATTATTTGGTTGAGAGATACTGTTGATTTCATTTATGAATTTCATATTGAATGGGATAGAGTAAACGAAGAAAGAAGAATGAGAATTGAAGAAATTAATAGATTAAAATAGGAAGAATAAGAAAAAAATTTAAAGTTTGTTGAATCTCTACAACAAAAATAAAACATATAAGAATCTAAAATAAATAAAAATGTTACATTTAAATTACCAAATGAAAAATCAGTGATCTAAAATTAGTAATAATCATAATCATAATTATAATCCCAATTATAATCTATTAAACATTCTCAATAAGTAAGTGTTGCAATACAAAATTAATCATTATAATAATCACAAATTTCAGTTAATGCAAAATCATAAATTCAATAATAATCATAAATATAGAAATAATAAAATTAATCTTAATTGAAAAATACAAGTAAAAGATTATAGGAACCTCCTAATTCATAATCTTAAGTTTAATTAGAATATGCAGTCAAATTAGAATTAAGGCCATACTCTTCTAATAAATTGATTTAATGTGCTTTAAATTTATTAAAATGTTTAACAGCAATAATAGACTCTAATATAAATTAATATTTGTAATTGCTTACATTTTTAAATATTGGAACTTGGTATACAAATTTGACTTTTAAATAATGGATTATTTTTGAAAGAGTTGTTGGTCCATCTTTAGAAGAAACACTTATAATAAAAAATTAAGTTGATGAATCTATGGTTAGAACCTCTTTATTTGAGGCAATAGGTAAGTGTTAAAATCATGGATTATAAGAGTAATTAATTAATGCAGGATTCATTAAAGGAATATTTAGTTATTTACTTAATAATACAAAATCATTTGAAGTTTAGAAAATAGTAAAAACACATTCATATGTACCATTCATACATTGGATGCCTTATAGACATGAAGCTTTAATATATTTTACTGCAATTATATGGGAACGTAAGAATTGTGTAAATTTTTATAATGAAATGATGATTGAAGTACATGCACGTAATACTCTATAAGAGGAAAGCAATCATCTTACTACAAAGGTTGATAATAAAAGTAAAGATGCTAATAGTACTATAATGTTCACGAGAGTTTATATGCTTTGCATTTTAATATCAGCAAATGATAGTGGACTATTATTTTTAATGGTAAATAATTTATTTATAGATAGAAATAACTTAAAATAAGTCAAAAACTATTACAATTATTTTAAACAAATGAAGATTTTAGATAATTATTCTAAGGAATTTATTAATATTTAGTCTCAGAGGAATTAGAGCTTTGAAGTATTTTTTATATGAATAAAATATTGAATAACAAACAAAATTATCATTAAAATAACGATTAATGAATATCACTCTGTGACAAAAGTCATTTAAGTGATTTCAAAGAGACTTTCCCTTAAAATAGGGAATGCTTAACTAAAGTGTTTATCATTGTATAAGTATTCTATAATTTCAGATGCTTCATGTAATAATTTAATTTTGGATAATTAACTTTTAACTTCATATAGTTTTTGTTTAATTTAAAATAAAGTTTGAATTTTATCTTATAAATATCCACCTAAGGAATGAGTATCTCCAACCAATTCTAAATATAGTGACAACCGTTAACAAGTGAAATCCAACTTTTAAGATGAATGTCTTTCATTTATCTTCCAAATCATGCTTAGTCTTCTTTATCTAGAAGTTTAACAAGTTCCCATTTAAATTTCTAGTTTTAACTTTTTTTTTATAGATTAAATTTATTTATTATTACTAAATTATTAAGAGGCTTTTTGAATTTAATTCAACTTCTTTTCTAGTCAAATAATTTATTTTCTTATGATACTAGAAGAACAAAAGCCCTTCACACCTGAAGAACTCTATGAATATCGTAAAGTCTTAGTAGATTGGAAATGGCGAGGCCCTGATGCAATTTATTATGTTCTTGGTTAATTATGTGTAAATCTAAAAACTTTTACAATTCTAGAAAGGAACATTAGAAAGAGAAGCAATAGTGCAAAGCAAAATTTATAAAAGTGTTTATATGCTTAGAGATTCTATAAAAAAAGCTCCAATTTCAGATATGGCCTTATATAATAAGGATTAAATTGCCAACATTTTGGTCTAAATAATTCACTTAGTTTTAGTTAAAACTTAAGTCCATTCATAACCAAATCAAAGAGATTGTTACTAAACCTTCTAAAAAAGAAACTAAAAAAACCATCTTTTCTGTTGCTAAATATGTATATACTTTAAGAATTTTAATTATTAGACTGATAATATTCCATTAAGTTAATCCAACATTTAACTTGGAGATTATCTATCTTAAGAATAAAGAGAAAAAATCAAAGCTAAATTATCAGAATATTTACACAAGTAATCCTAATAAAAATAATAATAAGAACTTTTTTAGGAGGGAAATTTGTAATCATATTTTAATATCCTTTAGATTAGAAAAATGTTCTAAATTAGCTGATGCTCTTGAAAACAATTTATATAATAAACATTATTAAACTGTGGCACCAGGAAAAAATTATAGTTCTGATTTAAAAACTTTGTATTAAGTACCATTAACATCTAATTCAAGTATTTGGGTAAAGATAAATCAGGAACAGTGTTACACAAATTACTTGAAGGTTTTTTTACTGTGAATTAGGCTTCTTAATTATAACTTAAGGATTGGCTTGATGAAGAAGTTATTAGAGAATTAGAAAATAGAAAAATAGTAATTTAATATCATTATTTATTTAGTCTGATATGAAAGATAATGATGCTGATTATTATAGATAAATTCGTATAAATGAAATGACTCAATCTAAAGGATAAGAATGTCCAAGATGTCATAATAATTATTTATATGTTATTGAAACTAGATAAATTAGAAGAGCAGATGAACCAGCAACTATCTTCTATGAATGTTTTGCTTGTTAACATAGATACAAAGTATGAATATTTCAATTAAAATAATCATTTTCTTTTAAATTAATTCTTATTTCAGTTTAAATTGATATGGAGAAATACATATAATTAAAATACTTTAAAAGTGATTTTTAAGTATTTATTTTTTGTTTTTAACTATTTTTTTATAAATTAAAAATGATAAAAGAAAAATAAGTAAAATATATATAATATCATTTTTTTAATACAATTTTTAAACATATCATTTTACATGTGGATATTCATAAAAAGAGTTTAAGATTTAAAAAATTTAGTTTAACAACATAATCGCCAACTCTTTTAGAAGCATTAACAATAATAATTATATAATTGCTCCTTCTAGTATAATAACTGCAGTAAAATCTGTAGAAATGTATTAGAGATGATGTAGATTTTAATATAAAAATTCTTGCTTAAATAGAGGATTTGTTGTTTCTAATTTTAAAAATGATACAATTTTTCGTATAAGGCTGAAATTTTTGTGATCGATTACAATCAAAAAATTTAGTATGGATCTTGGACCTGTTTTAGATAGTGTTAACTATTTTTCTTAAAATTATTTGTGAAGATCTATCATTAAGAAGATTTGCTGTTAAAAAATTTCAAATAAACTGTTTCTGTAAAGATATTAAATAAAATGATCTATACATATTTTACTTATTCTATATTTAAATTTCTTTTTTATTTTATAAGAAATAATTAAAAAAAAAAA
>CAJJDN010000094.1:47262-107815 GCA_905182985.1 Paramecium sonneborni | reverse complement strand
AAATGAAATGACTCAATCTAAAGGATAAGAATGTCCAAGATGTCATAATAATTATTTATATGTTATTGAAACTAGATAAATTAGAAGAGCAGATGAACCAGCAACTATCTTCTATGAATGTTTTGCTTGTTAACATAGATACAAAGTATGAATATTTCAATTAAAATAATCATTTTCTTTTAAATTAATTCTTATTTCAGTTTAAATTGATATGGAGAAATACATATAATTAAAATACTTTAAAAGTGATTTTTAAGTATTTATTTTTTGTTTTTAACTATTTTTTTATAAATTAAAAATGATAAAAGAAAAATAAGTAAAATATATATAATATCATTTTTTTAATACAATTTTTAAACATATCATTTTACATGTGGATATTCATAAAAAGAGTTTAAGATTTAAAAAATTTAGTTTAACAACATAATCGCCAACTCTTTTAGAAGCATTAACAATAATAATTATATAATTGCTCCTTCTAGTATAATAACTGCAGTAAAATCTGTAGAAATGTATTAGAGATGATGTAGATTTTAATATAAAAATTCTTGCTTAAATAGAGGATTTGTTGTTTCTAATTTTAAAAATGATACAATTTTTCGTATAAGGCTGAAATTTTTGTGATCGATTACAATCAAAAAATTTAGTATGGATCTTGGACCTGTTTTAGATAGTGTTAACTATTTTTCTTAAAATTATTTGTGAAGATCTATCATTAAGAAGATTTGCTGTTAAAAAATTTCAAATAAACTGTTTCTGTAAAGATATTAAATAAAATGATCTATACATATTTTACTTATTCTATATTTAAATTTCTTTTTTATTTTATAAGAAATAATTAAAAAAAAAAATAAACACTTAATTTTATTTTTTTTACAGTTTTGTTTTGCTTTAGCAAGATATCTCAAAATAAAATTTAATTTATTTGTTCTCTATTTGGATTAAAATTATTTTCTAAGTGCTTACATGCTTTAATTTATTGGTTAATATTTATTTCAATAAAATTAGATTCTTAATAAAAATAGTATTATATAATTTTTATAGAAGTATCATTAACTAAAATTACAAAATAATTAAATCTAATTTAATTTTATATTTAAACAATGATAAGAATAAATTTTAAACTCACATAATTCGATTTACTTTAAAATATCAAATTTTTAGTTGAAATACATGATCTAATAATAGTTGAGTTTTAATTCTCACGTATTTAGAATACTGTATTTATTATTGTAAAAAGAAACTTGAATTACTCTTGAAGGATGATTTTCATAAAATACTAATATTACTGATTTCATATTAATTTCTTCATTAATAATTAAAGTTTAGTAATAAAAGAGATTTATTAAGTAATTAATTTTATTTATGTCTGAATAAATGCTTTTAAGGACAGCCTTTGTTGACTTTTTAAAACATATGCTTCCTTTAATAATTGATCCTTTACTTATTGTACAAAGCCATTTCAAAAATTTTACTAAATTACTTGAGGATAAGTCAAAAACACCCTAAAATATTTTAGAATTTATTGAAAAACTGAAATTCTAACCTAAAACCGAAAAAAAAGCTACGCAATAACCAATTGTTACAGAACCAGCATCTAATTCTTCAGAATCAACAACATAAAATGTTTAGTAAAATTAAGGTGTGGCAACCATCTAAAATAGGAGATGTAAGTATTTATTTAAAATTATAAAAGATCATAGAAGGTATTTAAGTCACTAAAATGATATACTTTCTAGGATAAAAAAAGATAATTTGCAAGATATAACATCAATTAAAGAAGAAATTTAGCCAGCAGCTGTTACTTATGAGAAAGTTTAAGTTTAATGTAATTCATAATATAATTTAAGAGCCTGCAAAATTCGATTGTTAATTCTAAAAGTTTCTTTAGATCTAATAAAATAATGGATTCTCAATAATTTCAAAGGAATGTATATTGGATGATATAGAATTGGCAATGAAGGAATTTTCAAGAAATACAAAAACTTTATTTTGTATGGTTGAAAGGAGTTCAGAGGTCAATACTAGTGAATCTAATGAAGTAGATAAGAGTCTTAAAAATAAAGACTATAATTTTAGTGAATATGTGGAAGAAAAAGCATAATAACAAGAAAATAAAACAGCCGTAAATAGTCTTAGAAAAGGGAATAATTTCAACATTCTCCAGAAATACAAGACCCTAATTAGAAACTATTGATCATCTATGATTATTTCAAAAAAAATAATATAATAAAAATTTATATATTCTAAAAAATAATCGATTTATTCAGCATAATCCTAATCATGAAAATCTATCATTTCTAACATAAGGTTAATACCTAATTTAATATATATTTTACATTGATTATTATTAGTTAAATGATGGAGGGGTAAATGTTTATTATTATTAAATAAATTAAGACATGGCTGGTTATTTTAAAGGTGATGTTTATTCATTTTACTAAATGTATGGAGAGAATGGTTAGGAAAAAGTTGGTTATTTCTAAAATTATGATTGTTATAATGGCTGTATTGGAATTTAAACTTAATTTATTTGATTATATTATTAAAATTAGGAATTTTATTACGAAGTTTGAAAATATTAATTTAGTTAAGAATTTCCTAATGATACATTTTATGTTGGTTAAATAATGGATTGCCTTCCTGTTTAAGGAAGATAAGAGGCATTTGAAGATGGTAAAATAGGAACATAAGGATCTGTATTTTAATAAGGATTGCATTTTGACATGACTTCTCTACTTTTTTGAAGTGCTCTTTAGATAATAGGATCCATATCCAAGAAATTTGGTTAGTATGGATTTTGAACAGCATTTTAATTTGCAAGTCTATATGTATCACTTTCATCTTAATGAGTATATGTAGTTGGAACTGTTGCTGCTTATTTCTATTAAACTTCTCCTTTCATTACTTAAAATTTTTCTTTTAATTATCTTATTTTATCCAAACCTGCTTAGGTAGTTAGAGGAGTTGGTTAATTATTTAATTCATATTTTGATTAAGGAATAATTTCAAAATCATTATTATTTAATTTAGTTGTATCAACTACAGGTACAGAATCTAAATTAGTTTAAAAATTAGACGTAATTTATCTATTAAAAGAATCATTTATAAGATTATGTTGTTCATAAAGAGATTAAGGTTAACTTTCAATAATTTATTCTTATGTGAAATTAGATTGACTCTTTAAATGCATAGTTGATTTAATAGCTTAATCTTACAGGTTCAATGCATATAGATTTGGAGATATTCTACTAGAATCTACATGAGAAATCTTTTCTAAGATTTCTAAATATGTGGGTCTATGATATGTGTTAAATTGTAATAAATCTTTTAATAAATGTTTCATTGGATCAGAATAATTGTACTTTTCAAAAGCACTATTCAATTTTTAATTAGCTAATTCTTAATTAAAAGTAAAATTAGTATAAAATCTTTTTACATCCATATTCGTTATGCAAACCAAAAAAATAACACCAAGTATAAATATGTTTTATTTTTCTATTGAATATTCTTATTTATCCTTATATTCTAGAGAATAATATTTACATTTTAACGCTCATTTTCTAATACGTATAATTATTCAGGGGAAAGATATTCCACCTCCCTAATTTATGTAAAGACTTTTTAATAAGCACTTTATTAATTAGCTAAGCAACACAATTCTAATAGTTTAACTTCACCATTTAATTTGATTCTGATATTGTTTGGATGTAAATCTTAATATTAAAGATTATTCATCTAAAGATCTTTCAATCCAGAAAGTATTGTTTATGTTAAATACCAAAGTTCCCCTTCATTATAACTATGATGATTATATTATTATTTAATACGTTTTATCATCAGCTCTTCGATTTAAAATATCATCTTGAAGACTTTTTTCTAAAAATTCTAATCCAACATGTAAAAAATTTATATTGCTACATAAATCCTCAGTTGTTTGAATCTAATAATCTAATATTTTTGTAAAATATTGATTGTTTTATTATTTTCTAAATAAAATAATTATTTACCTCATCTAAATTATGTTAGATTTCTTTTCCATATCTGATTGATCATAAAATTTTATTACTGCCATTTTATCAGTTTGTTTTATTTTATTACTATATAATTGAATTTCTCCATATCCATCATCTTGAGCAACATTGAGAAAATTGTATTCATTTAATAATTCGAAATTTTATTTTGAGCTGTTAGCTCCCATTTATAAAATATTTATTATAATTAATAAAAATATTCTTGCTACAATTTAATTGAATGATGTATCTCATAAATATATATTAAAATCAAAATTTTACAAATTTTAATTTTAGTTTTAGTTTTCTTCATTTTGAATTTGAAATAAAAATTGTTTTTAGAGTATAAATATTTTTTGCAAATTTATTTTTTATATATCTTATTTTGATTATTAAAATTTGTTGATAAATTATACATTTATAAGTATTTTATTTCGAATAATATTATTTGAATAGATTTCAAGGTTATCTATTTATTAAATAAATAAATTAATTAGATAAATTATAAATGAGCAACCATCCATTCTGCATTAATTTATAGTTATTATTATTATGGATTAATATTTCTAATTTTTCTACCTATTAATTAATGTAATATATTTTAGAATGATTATTATATAATTTTTGTTCTAAAATCACTCAATTATATATTTTAATTGTAAATTTTATAATGGGATTTTAATCATTAGCTAATCAAAATAAATCATAATGTCTTTTGATTTCATAGAATAGAGAATTACTGTAATTTGAATAAGAGCTAATATACATATATTCATTAAAATTTATTGACTAATTTATGTGTTAAAATACATTATATTTAAAAATAGATGGATCAATAAATCACAGTATTTAATGTTTTCTTCAGAATGATTGATTCTTATTCAACTTTTCATTTTTATAGAAAATTGAATTCTGAAAAACGATAAAAATTAGTTGCTATATGGAGGAGAGTATTTTTAGCAGCCTATTTTATTGGAATAATGAAATCCTTTTAAAATAGAGTAAAAATTTTTGGGGCCATAAGATAAGATGATCATATGGATTTAATAGAAGACGAAGTATTTAAATCAAATCAAGGGGAGAAAAGAACTTATGTTTTTTATCCAGATGAGTAATTAAAAACCTTTTGGAATCTGCTATTAATATTTTTATTGCTAGCAACAGCTATAATTACACCATTTAAAGTTTGCTTTGTAAAAATATCATATTAAATATAGATTGATTAAGGTAATGAAGGATTTTGGTTTTGGATTGATGTAATATTTGATATATTATTTTTTGCAGATATAGTGATCAATTTTTTAAGTGCATTTTATGATGAAGAATAAAGAATTATTGATGATTATAGTATGATAGCAAAATCATATTTAACAGGTTGGTTTATAATAGATCTTATTGCAGTTTTACCAATCACTTATTTTTTAGATGACACTACAAATACTTCAGCATTAAGATATAATAAATTATTAAGATTAATACGATTACCCAGATTATATAGATTAGTAAGATTGATTAAAATGTCAAAAGCAAATCTTAATGTGAAAAATAAAACTCAAGCAGCTAGAATTCTATCTTATTTAGGAATTAATGAGGGCATAATAAAAGGTTTGATATTGTTAGGTAAGATCTTATTAATAAATCACTTAATTGCTTGTTTTTGGTATTTTATAGCAAAATTTAATAATTTTGAAGCTGATACATGGATTGCTTAATCAAATTTGGAGAATACTTCCCTTTATAATTAATATATAGCTTCTTTTGAATGGAGTCTATAAACATTAACAACAGTAGGTTATGGAGATATAAAAGCAACAACAATAGAAGAAAGGATTTTTGCTATATTTTGGATGATATTTGGAACTGGATTCTTTTCATATACATTAGGTAAATTGTCATCAATTTTGGAAAATGTTGATAAAAAATGGGCTGATTTTGAAAGAAGAATGCATTTATTTAATGATTTTTCTATTAGAGTTAAATTACCTTATGCGTTAAAATGCAAAGTTCATAAATATTATAGAAATAATTATTTAAAAAATGTTTATGCATCATTAGATCCAAAAAAATTAATTTAAGAATTGCCATCTTAATTAAGAAATGAATTATTGATGATTTGTTATAAATATTTGATTGATAGTGTTAATTTATTGAAGATAGATAATAATTTTACTGCTACAATTTTACCTCATCTAAATTTTCTTGAAGCACATCCAGGAGAAATAATTTATAGATAAGATGATCCACCAACAGATATATACTTTATAGAGAAAGGGAAAGTAAATTTTATTACTTATGATAAATATACTTTGATAACATTGTTAGAAGCATCATTTTTTGGTGAGATTGAAGCTTTTGAAGATATTAACAGAGAATATTTTGCTGTAGCTAAAGAACCAACTAATTTGTAACATTTTACTTACATTTAGATTCTTTTGTTCATATGAAAATTTTAGAAATTTATTAAAGGAATTTCCAACCGTAGCATCTGAAGTTAAATTAATTTATGATAAAAGAAAGTAGAAATATAAAACTTGTTTATATATGATTGATCTATAAAGAAAAAGAAATTCTGGATAAGAATTTAAAGATGTAAAATAATTAAATCATAATTTTTTAGGAATTATAAAACAGTACATAATATTATCTTGGTTTAATTGCATAGTATGAAGAAGAAGAAAATAGATTAAATTAAAAGAAAGGTTTATTAAATAAATAAAAGAAAAGTGTTTTGGATTAGTTTTCTTTCAAAAAAAAATTAGAGAAAATGTCTGTATTTCAAACACTTAAGTGATATATTTTATATTATAATATTTAATGAAACAGTAAAAAAAATTATTACTTCATTTTGATTTGAATAAAACTATTGTTTTAGCTGATTCTTAATATCCAAATTAAATTAAGAAAGAGTGTGTAAATCATCTAAATTAATAAAAAGTTATAAGAAATTCTGGTAGCATATGCATAGGGTAAACTAGAATAGAGAGACGAGAAATCCCCTATTCTTTGGTAATTATTAACAAATAACTTTACTCCAGTAAGACCTGCAGAAGAAAGGATATCATATAAAGAATACATTTGTCAATAATATCCATTAAAAATCTGAAGGTGATTCTGAAGATATTAAAAAAAATAAAACTAGTGCAATATATTAATTTATTTATTGGTATATAGAGAACAACGTAAATAATTATATTTTTAATTTGTAAAATTGGGTTAACCGTGCATGAAATTGAAGCCAGAATACGACAAGATTATTAAATTTATTGTAAAATCTTTTATGTTAATCTTGGTTAAATGAATGAGGAAGATGTGGAATAGAGAAATTTAAATTAATTATTAAACGATAAGTATATGCTTAATAATTTATTTTCAGATAATAAATACTAATTATTATCTACATTTTATAACACTATTATCAATCTGAAGAAATAAAAAAGAGAATTTGCTATAATCTTTCGTCCTTTTGGATAAGATCCAAAAAATATTCTAAGACAATTTAACAATTTAGGGGTAGAAATAACACTCCTATTGTTAAATTTGATGGTTCTAAGGGAACTAAAAGTTATATTATATAAGAAAAAATAATGTGCATTATTATATAGACAATAGAAAGAATTAGTTACAGGAAGTTTGAGAAGAACAGATAAATAATAATTAGAGGATGGATATGAAAAGAATTAGAAGAAGAATTAGTTTAAATTAATAATATTGAATAAATGTTACTAAAGATTTCAGAATCTTTAAAAGAAAGTTGCGCACTTTATTATGTAGATGATTATAATTCTTATGAATTAGAATAAAATCAAATGAAAGTAATGCCAAATAATAGTATATTGATTCATAGGATGCAGATACTTTACATATCTTTTTTGATTTTATTGATCAATCTATTGGTAAAATAAATTCATTTTAAATTAAAAATTAGATAAACAATTTATAAGAGTAAATTTATAAATCTATTTAGAAATGATAATAATTTGGTTTAGGTTATTGGTTATGTAACATTAGAACCTATAAATAGAAAGAAATGCTTAAGCAAGTATTTAGTACATATAGATATCTGGGATGTTATTAAAGATCCAGATTATTTTATTAAATAAATAAATATTTGTGAAAAGAATAGAAATGAAGAAATCGAAAGGAGAGAAAAAGGAATACCAGAAGAATAAGCTGAATTACCTAAAAAGACTGATTGGGAACTCTTAGAAGAGAGTTCAGATGTTGATTTTTAAAGATAAACTATTCTCCCATTACTTTTACCAGTATTGCAATTACTTGATATAGAGATGACGTTAATTTTAGTTTAAGCGATGTCATTGATTACTCAAATAAAAATGCTTATTGTTTATTGATTATTTGATTTATGATATTAAATACATAATTTATGAACAAAAAGTTAAAAATGGAGAAAAATTATAAGTATTCATAATTGCAAAATTGAAATCTTAGTAGAATTAAATATTTAAAAAGCAATAATTGATGTTTAAGTTTTAGACACTTTCTTGGAAAAAAGAAGCTTGGATTAGTTGAATAGATAAAGGTTAAGATTCAATTGTTGAAATATACATTAATAATTATTTATTTGTGCTTTTTATTGCAATGAAAGGACCGGTATTTATTATAAGTCTTATTTAGTTTTTATGGGGATTTGTATATAAATCGCTATTCAGTTTCAGAAGTAAGCTAGTAATGTTTCTATATTAGAGCCTACTTTTAAATTTTTACAGAGCCCATTTAGTTTAAATAAGGATGATTTAATTAAGAAAGCTGTCAATATTCCAGATCATAAGTTTGACTTCCAACCCTTTATCTAGCCTGATGCAATGTTCTTGGTGAATCAATAAAATATTTAAAATTTGCGTCTGTTGTAAAAAGAATTTGCTTCAGATCCTTAAAATCCTGATAAGGCATTTAAGTATATAAGACAATTAAATCGAATGTAAATGTATGATGATGCACTTAAAATATTTAAATAAACAGGTATGAAGTAATATTTAAAGAGTAGATGACTTTCGTGAAAATGCTACTCAAAAACAACATCAATAATTATAAGAATAATATGGGATTGCAGTAACAAATTTAAAGTCAAATTAATATGCAGATAAACGTAGATCAATGATACTTCCAGGAATGATTTAATTATTAATAACAGCAGCAATTCTTTATCAGATGATGTATTTTTTTTAACCTGGTCAGTCAAAATCTAAAAATGAAAAAAATCAAAAAGATGCTCCTGAATAAGGAGCTGGTAGAATAGATCGATTTTACAATATACTACGAAATAATTAAACAGTTTAAGAGGAAAGGAATATTCCTACACGTTTTAATGATGTATTAGGAATAGATGAATTTAAAGAAGAATTAGAAGAAATTGTAGAATTTTTGAAAAACCCTAAGAAATACACAGATTCTGGTGCAAAGTTGCCAAAAGGAATTCTATTAGTAGGTCCACCAGGAACAGGTAAAACACTTTTAGCAAGAGCATTAGCTGGAGAAGCAGGATGTGCATTTTTTTATAAATCAGGATCAGAATTTGATGAAATGTTTGTAGGAGTAGGAGCTTCACGTGTTAGAGATATATTTAAAGCAGCAAGATAGAAGGCTCCATCAATAATATTTATAGATGAAATAGATAGTATAGGAGGTAGGAGAAGAGCATAAGATCCAGGTTATTCTAGAGATACAATAAATTAAATATTGACAGAGATGGATGGATTTAAATAAAGTGAAAGTGTTATAGTGATAGGAGCAACAAATTTTGAATAAGTATATGATATAATTATGGATTATAGGTATTAGATCCAGCTTTAAAAAGACCAGGAAGATTTGATAAAATGATTCATGTGCCTTTACCTGATGTAAAAGGTAGGGAATAAATATTTTAATACTATTTACAAAAAATAAAATATGATATTGTAAAGGTATTACCATAAAATTTGGCAAGACAAACAAGTGGATTTAGTGGAGCTGATATTTAAAATATGGTTAATGTAGCAATATTAAATGCAATCAAATATGATAGGTAAGTTGCAACAACAGAAGATTTTGAATTTGCAATAGATAGAATTGCTATGGGAGTAGGTAGAAAGAATATGCATGTTAGTGATAAAGAGAAATTAATGACTGCTTATCATGAAGGTGGACATGCATTAACTAGTTTATTAACTGAAGGAGCAATGCCACTTCATAAAGTTACCATTCTACCAAGAGGAGGAGCATTAGGATTTGTATTTATATACATATTTAATCATTTAATTAGACAGCAATGCTTCCAGAAAAAGATTAACTTAATTATACTAGAAAGGGAATAATAGCATCAATTGATGTAGCTATGGGAGGTAGAGCAGCTGAAGATTTATTTTTGGGTAAAGATGATATCACTAGTGGATGTAGTAATGATTTGGCTAAAGCCACTGATTTAGCTTATATGTTTGTCAAATAATTAGGAATGGATGATAAAATATCCTTGATTTCTATTTAAAGTGATAGAGTCAAAACTAGTGATTAATTTGATTACATGGTTGATATGGAAGTTAAGAAAATATTAGAAGTAATTTTATTTACTAATTTTTCATTAGGAATCGTATAATAGAGTAAAAAATCTATTGAAACTTAATGAATCCAAACTCAAGGATTTAGCTACAGAATTAGTAAAGAAAGAAACACTATCAGCTGAAGAGATCAAAAAGTTATTATAAATTAATTGAATATAATTTAAGTGATTATACATTTATAAAACAATTTTTAAACAAATAATAAATTTAATTAAATTATTATGGGTCATGAAGATCAAACCAATGAAACTGAAAATCATTCCTAAATCTAAGATTCATTATATCGAGATGAAGAGAAAATGGAAGAATCAGCAAATGTGGCATATTTACTTACTTTAGGCATCTTATTGGGCCTTGCTTTAAGAGAATTGAATAAGAAAACCAAGTAATATTTCAACAATTTTAGGTAGATTACCCTATTCCCCTATGGTCTTAACTTGTGGATTGTTAATAGGTTTACTATAAAGTTATCTTGGATATTTGGGAACAAGTGCAAACATCTTGAGTCATATGCATCCACATTTAATAGTTTATGTCTTTGTTCCTGTTCTTTTATTTGAATCAGCATTTAATTGTGATTGGTATATCTTCAAATATCAGATTGTAAATATCCTACTTTTAGCTGGACCTGGAGTTGGCTGGGTATAATATAATGTATATCTATTAGGGAGCAATTCTTTTAGGAATTGTATTTAAATTGTTCCTATTTTATGGTGATGAAGATATGAATTGGTATTAAGCATTTACTTTAGGATCTGTATTATCTGCAACAGATCCTGTGGCTGTTGTTGCATTATTAAAAGAATTAGGAGCAAGTGCTGCATTTAATCATTTGATTGAAGGAGAAGCTTTATTAAATGATGGAGTTGCAATGGTGTTCTTTATATTTTTTAATAAACTCTCTAAAGCTGCAGCAGGAATTGGAGGAGGAGTAACTTTTGGAGGAGTTTTATTAAATTTCTTTAGGAATTCAATAGTAGGTCCATTGTTAGGAGTTGTTGTAGGATTTTTTGGAGCTTTATGGGCTAGAAAAATTGTAGGAGATGATGTTGAAGTAGGATGGTTAACATTTATATTTACATATCTTACATTTTATTGGGCTGAATTTTGTTTCTTCAAAACAAGTGGATTATTAGCTGTAGTAGCTTTGGGTTTATTTTGGAGTGCATTTGGAAAAACTAGAATAAGATCAGAAAGTGAACATGCTGTACATACAGTTTGGAGTTTTGTTCAATATTTTTGTGATACAACAGTGTTTTTATTAGTAGGTATGATAGTAGGTACAGAAGTGATAGAAGAGAATTATATTTACACATCAGATTATTTTAGAATGATTTTGTTTTATTTCTTTATGATAATATGTAGATACTTAATGGTTATATCATTTTGGCCATTATTAAAGAAATATGGTTATCCAATGTCATAACCAGAATTAATAGTATTTGTTTATGGAGGGTTAAGAGGTGCATTAGGTTTAACACTTTCATTGATGGTTGGATGTGATGAAGATCTACCATAAAGATTTAGACATTTAGCTGTATTTTTTACTGCTGGAATGGCTGCTCTTACGAATCTTGTTAATGGAACAACTTGTAAAGCTTTAGTGAATTATTTAAATATGATTGAAAATCCAGTGATTAAAAAGAAAGTTTATAAACGTTATCTAACTGATATGATTGTTAATTAAGAAGACACAATAAAAGAATTAGAAGGAGATGAACATTTTGCTATGGCTGATTGGAATTAAGTTAAATCACTTATTGGATCATAATAGTTTTTATAAGAAGTAGTTTCATTAGAAAATGAAATTAAATTAATATAAGGTGGAAATATGAGTAGAATTTCTTATGAAGGAGTTACTGATACAGAAACTTTTGGAGAAGTTAGATATAGAGTACTCAGAATTCTTAAAGGAATCTATTACTCTAAATTTGAACATGGATAATGTGATGAAGATTCTGTTAGATTACTTGTAGAATCTAGTGATGTTGCACTTGATCATACTGGATCAATCCTTAATATTTGGGAATAATTATTCTAAAGTTTTACTAGTTTTAGTAGTATTAAATACTTCTTTAGAGCTAAAGAATGGACATTCCTAGGGGGATATGCTTAATAATATATTACTAAACATTTAGGATTTGTTTATGATGTTACAACTACATTTATATCTTCCGCCAATGAAGTAATTACTTTATAATAACATATGCCTGTCAATAAAAGTGCAGTTAAATTAATTATGGATGAAATTAAAACTGAAATCAATAAAGCTGAACTCTATTTAGGTAGTTTGAATGATACATTCCCTGAAATTATTAGAGCTATTCAAACTAAAAGAGCTTCACATACTGTACTTATGCATTAAAGACATCATCTAGAAGAAAATTAAAAAAATGGATTTGTTGATGATAAAGAATTTAATTAACTTAAAAGTAATATTGATGCACGACTTGTCTAACTTGAAAATCATGTTTTTGATTGGTAAATTCCATCTTTCCATTCTTTTGCTATGGAATTCCCTATATTTGCAGGTGTCCCTAAAGAAGAATTAGAAACCATCATTAAATCAACATATGAAAAAAGATATTAAACAGATGAAATTATCTATGAAAAAGGTATGACCTGTCAAAATATATACATTGTTTAATAAGGTAATGTTATTGATGAAGTTGGATCTCATTCCTTAAAGAAAGGACTCGGATCTTTACTCTCATATGCTAATCTTATTGGAGATGGAAAATGTATGACTACTTCTAGGGCTGCATCTGAAACTGTATTACATTCATTAAATTTAAATGTTCTCAAGTCATTGATGTAGAAATCAAATACTTTTGAATAGAAAATATATATAAATTCTATAGGTTCTATATTATTTATATACTTTTAGAATATTTGATTAAATTATATGAATCATAAGCTGGTCCTCTAGGTTAGATGGAATAAAAACGTTTAGGAACATTTCTGAGACAAAAGACTAAATTTTAAAAGTTTGATGTTCATTCTAATGTGGAGTTTATGTTTGGTGGATATATAATAAGAGGCGAAATATAAAGTTGCATACAAGATGAAAATGAAGGTATTGAACGTTACAATGATTATTGGTAATAATTTAATTCTCCAATAGTTATGTTCCACCTCGAGAGAATGATTTTACAGTCACAAAAGCTCTTATTTGTCTGGTATTTGATGATCCTATTGATGTGATAAAGTAAGATAGATTGGAGTAATTCAATTTAGAAAATCAGGAAGAAATAATAGAATAAAGATTTTCAAGGATAGATATTCAATAGAAATAATATTAATAAGAAGAATTATGAATAAATAAAAAATACATAATTAAAATTGGAATATATCTTGTATTGATGAATAATATAAAACAAAATAAATCCCCATCGTATTTTGTATATTTAATTAAATGGCATCAGATCAATTAGGTAGTGAAAATGAAGGTTATGAAAATTTCGAATCTAATTAAAAGGATTCTTTGTGGAGGGATGAGCACTAGATGCATGAATCTGCTTAAATCATCCATTTTTTAGTTTTGGGATTGATTTTAGGTCTAATTCTTAGAGAATTCAGTAAAAAGACAAGGTAAATAGGTTTATGAATTAAATTAGTATCCCTTATTCTCCTATGATTCTTGCCCTTGGTCTTGTAATTGGTCTTACATAAGATTATCTTGGTTATATAGGAGATAGTGCTTACATTTTATCTAAAATGCATCCACATTTGATTGTGTTCATTTTCATTCCAGTTCTTTTGTTTGAGTCTGCATTTAACTGTGATTGGTACACATTTAAGTACTAATTAATAAATATTTTGCTTTTGGCAGGACCAGGATGTGGATGGGTATTTATATATAATTATTATAAGGGTGCGATATTACTTGGTATTTGCTTTAAGGTAGTACTATAATATGGGGATAATGACATGAATTGGTATGAAGCCTTTACATTGGGGTCAGTTTTATCGGCAACGGATCCAGTGGCAGTAGTATCACTATTGAAGGAGTTAGGAGCAAACCCTGCTTTTAATCATTTGATTGAAGGGTAAAGATAATATATTATAAAATAGAGAAGCTTTGCTTAATGATGGAGTTGCAATGGTCTTTTTTAATGTTTTTAATAATGTTTCAAAAGCATCTAGTGGAAAAGGAGCAGCAGTTGGGGGAGGTGAAATAGTGTTAACTTTCTTAAGAACATCATTCTTAGGACCTATAATGGGTGTAATATTAGGATTATTAGTTGCTCTATGGACTAGAAGAATATTAGGTGATGATATAGAAGTAACTTGGCTAACTTTTGTATTTACATATTTTACATTTTATTGGGCAGAATTTGAATTTTTTAAGACAAGTGGACTTTTAGCAGTAGTTGGATTAGGATTGTTTTGGTGTGCATATGCAAAGACAAGAATAAGAGCATCAGTAGAACATTCAGTTCATGCAGTTTGGGGATTTGTATAATATAGTTGTGATACATTGGTTTTCTTATTGGTTGGTATTATAGTTGGAATATAAATAATGGAAGAAGAATTAATAGTAAGTACTGATTATTTTAAAATGATTGGGTTCTATTTCTTAATGATTTTGGCTCGATTTATAATGGTGTTAACCTTTTATCCATTATTAAAATGTAATATAAAAATATTAATTTATTTAAGGTTTCGGTTATCCAATATCTAAGTCTGAATTAATAGTTTTAGTTTATGGTGGATTAAGAGGTGGATTAGGTTTAACATTATCATTAATGGTTGGATGTGATTAAGATCTACCTGCAAGATTTAGACATTTATCTGTTTTTTATGCTGCAGCTATGGCTTTAATTACTAATATGGTTAATGGAACTACTTGTAAAGCTTTAGTTAAATGTGTTAAAATGATTGATGAACCTGTTGTAAAAAAGAAAGTCTATAAAAAATATTTAGAAGAATTGATTGTTGTTTAACATGATTTAATTAAAGAATTAGAAACTGATGAATTTTATAATGTAACTGATTGGATGACTGTTAGTAATCTTGTTGGATAATAAGATTTTATTAATAAAATTGAATAAGTCGAAAATGAAATTAAAAAAAAAGTATAAGAAAATGGATTTTAAGAAATGATCTTTGATGGTTTACCCAATTAAGATGTTTTAGGGGAAGTTAGATATAGATTTTATAGAATTCTTAAAGGATTATATTATCATAAATTTGAAGAAGGTCTTTGTGAAGAATAAACTGTAAGAATGTTAGTAGAATCAAGTGATGTTGGATTAGATAAATTAAATTTAAATTTAGAAATATGGGATGAATTATATAAAAATTTCATGAATCCATGTAGTGTCAATTTCTTTTTTAAAATGAAATAATCATTTCTTATTGGATATTTTGCAAAAGAATATTTAATTAGACATTTAGGTATTGTTTATGATGTCACATCTACTTTTATCATTTGTGCTGATGAAGCTATTAAACTTTCAGAAAACTTTCCAATGAACAAAGAAGCAATTTAAGTTATTTAAGAAGAATTAAAAAAAGATATTGAAAAAGCTCATGCTTACTTTGGTACTTTAAATGGTAATTTCCCTGAAATAGTAAGAATTCTATAAACAAAAAAGGCTTCTTTCTCTATTCTAACTCATTCTATTGAACATCTTTAATCAACTTAACGTAAAGGTTTGATTGATGATAAAGAATACAAAATCCTATTGAAAGATATTAACAATAAACTTGTTAAATTAGAAAGCCATACTTATGAAATGGAATTACCATCTTTTCATGTTATTGCTATGTAATTTCCAATCTTTTAAGATATATCTTTAAGTGATTTAGATCTTATTAAAAAGGTAGCAGTTGAAAAGAAATATTCAATTGGATAAATTATATATTCTAAAGGAGATCCATGCAATGAATTATACATTGTTATGAGAGGCTATGTTGTTAATGAACATAATGGAATACTTATTACTAAAGGATTAGGATCCTTAATTACACATTAAAGTCTAATTGTTGAAGGTGTTCATATGAGTTCTGCTAAAGCTGTTGTTGATTCACTTCTTTATGCATTACCTACAAAAGTTATTAAAGATATCATGATCAAAAATTCAGAATTTGAATTCAAAGTTTATTTACATTCACTTGGTATTCAATATATATATATATGTTTAGAATATATTAGAAAATGGTATGAAAATTAAGTTGGACCACTTGCATAAATGGAATTAAAAAGAATGAATGAGTTTGTTAGAAATAAATGTAGATTAATTAAATTAACTACTTTAAGTTAATAAGAATTTACTAATGGAGGTTTCTTATTTTCTGGAGAGTTAAAAGATCCTAAAAATAATGTAATTAATAAATATGAGTAAGGCTCTTTTTCTATATTCTTATAGTTATATTGCTCCAGCTGAAGGTCAATTTACTGCTGCCGCTAATTCTATTTGCTTTATCTTTGATGAATAAATAGAGGCCCTATAATAAAAGAGAATGAAAGAACTTAAGTTAGATAGTCAAAGGGATTAAGAAATTTAAGAAAAATATTCAGAATTCAAAAGCAGAAGAAATTCAATCATGGAATTGAGTAAAATCAATATTACCTGATCAATTTATTCATTTTATTTTATTTTAACTCAATTTAATATTAATTAGTATAAGATATTAGTTTTTATATCAAAGTCAAGTCATTTACCTATTCACACAGGATTTCTTATTTATAATAGATATTAGATGATAGCTTTTATTCTATATTTCATATTTTAAATTCTTTACTTAAGCAAATCATTATTTGGAATTAATGAAAATAATAATCTAGTTTTTATTATTGATTGGATCAGATTCCTCACCAAAGGTATCCATATAAAAAAATACACAAATAACATTAATAAATTAAACACAGTAAATAATGATACTTTAGTTAATTGATTTACTGAAAAATCATTTGATATTGATTCTACTAACTTTTCACCTAAATATTAGAAAGAGTCTTTAAAATAAGTTAATTAAGTCTTTCTAACATTTGTAAAATAAACTGGATTTGTCAGAGCTTGCTCTAAATATTTTATATATTTTATAGTTGCCATCGATAATCCTTAGTTTATTATACCATCATTAAAACTTTCACATTCAGATTATGAGACTCCTGAATTAAAGTCTTTTATTAAATTACAAGGATTTAGAATAAAGATTTATTCAAAAACTCCTACATATCCTAAATCCAAAACATCTGAGTTTTAAGAATGATATTTGTGAATATCTGATACCATATTTTTTAAAGTTTATATATACTCTGAAGTATCAAATTCTCCAAAATTAATTACAAAATCTTTATCAATATATTTTTATTTAAATGAATTATCACCAAATCTTAAATATGATTCTATAATTGAAGTTAAATTTACAACTGGTAAAATTTTATTATATCTTGAATCAAGATTCTTTAATAAAAATCAAATTATACATTATTATCGATTATTAGAAAAATAAAATAAGCTTAGAAAATAGAAATTATGAATATAATGAAAACTAGAATGTTTCTTAAAATAGTGTGACTATTCTCAAACTTTTTTCTTTTTTTTTTTATCAAAAATGATGCCTCATCATTATCATTTGTTCTTAAAGAATCTTAAGCTCCTTCATCTTGATATTAGACTGGTTTTCTTAACTCTTCTTCGTAATCTAAATTCTAAATATTATGAATAAAAATTTTACTTCTTCATCTTCTTTACTCTAAATAAGTTATAAAAAATATTCATAACTTTTCTTCAAAATTATAATTTATTACTCATGTACTTATAATAATAAAACTAGTATATTATCTCTGATATTTTTAATTTTCAGTATTAACACTGAACATGCTACATAACTAAAATTAGATATAATATAATATACATTATAAATAAAATTAAGGTTACTATAATAAGGATAATTTAGACATTTTATGATTTATCCTCTAAAATGGTAACCATATAGTAGTAGTAATAAAATTAAGCTACATAATTATGATATACAATTGAATTGTAAGAATTTATTTCAAAATAATTTAAATCTACATTATCATCTGTGTAAGATGAAAGATCTTATTATGATAAGGATATAGCTTTTACTAAAGTTTATTCTATTGCTTCATTAAATGTATAATTGATGACCAAATTTGATTGAGTCATTTCAATTTAAGAATTTTCATATTCTTATTAATAAGAGAGATATTAAGGGGCTAATTGAAAATTTGCTTGACTTAATATTGATTATAATTCTATTATTTCATTTAAAGTTTTAATGTTAGCTGCTTTAATTTCATCAAAATTAAACTTTGATATTAAGTTATCATATTTTAAATTCATTAGTTTTAGTTCTTATATATAAGATTAAACTATTAGAATTTTAGATAATCTTTAATTGCTTAAGTAAAATAAATCTAAACCATTTTAGATTTTATCTTGATAACTAAGATCAAAAAAAAATTACAAATATCCTAAGGTGAGTAAACCAACAATCAATATTGATATTAGATATCTTAATGATTTTAGAAATGATGGAATTATAGAATTTTTGATCATTAAAATCAAAGTGGATTTAGTTTTTAGAAACATATAATCAGATTATAAAACATTATCTGAATCTTTAGTTTCTTATTTGATATTTTCTAATTCATTTTATTCCCCTTCAGAAATCTCTTCTTCTGAAAGATCTTCAACATCAATTAACATACCATTAATCAATCTAACTGTTTTAATTCCATTACTTATGCTTGTAGATTTTTTTGTTTATTTTCTATTTACTTATCTTAATTATAAGTCTTCTTAAGATGAAACAGCTGAACTAGTATCATAGCTGATTTTATGTAAAGTTTACATATAATTTTAATAGGATCCAAAATATGTAAATTATTATGAATTAAATTTAAAATTAAATTTATAAAAATTATCCACCATAGTATTATGAATAGTAGGTAATTATGGTGGTGTAATTTTTTCAAATTTAAATACATATCCAACTAAACCAGCTTAAGGTAAATCAATATATATTTCTTAAATTTAACATTATAATTTAAGAATTTCATCTACTACACAATCATCTAAAAGAGTGCTATCCATTCCTGATGATTTAATCGATGATGATCTTTAAGGGTTTAATTAATTTGTATTTAAATTAAAAGATATGATTGAATTTTTTTTCCCCAATATTTCAGGTATTCTGCTCATTATATCAGGAAACAAATCTTTTATATTTTTATTACTAGCTTTAATCATTTAGATTTCTAAACGTAATAGTTTTATACATGCACAATTAATTTCTTTTATTATTCCATCAGTATTACAAATTAAATAACATATAGGTTTATAAAGTAATTCTATTCCTATTTTTCCTATTAAAAAAACTTCTTAATTTTATGTCATTATTTATTTAATTTATAATGAACATTATTAAATATAACCTTATTTATTTTTGATAAAAATAACTTTTTCAACCTTTGATTTTTAAATATCAGTAATACGTTTTAAATAATTATCAATCAATTAATCATGATGATTTATATATCTAAAATAGATGAAATCAATACATTTATGGTTGAATAACAGATAGTTTTCTTTCTATTAGATCACTTTTTGAAAAACCTAGAAAACTACAAGATGCTATATTAACATCTTTGATTATACAGAAATTATTTTGATCAGTATTTAATATAATAATTGGTGATGATTCCATAGATGCTTATTCTAAATTAACTACATCATTTATTTAAAGTTTAATAAATTTATCTTACTTCATTAATGTCATATTTCCTTCATATTCATCACTGAGAACAAAAAAGAAATATTTACTCATAATTTTATATAACATAGGTGAATAGGCATTTTATTGTTAAACTTTTTACCATTCTTTTTCAATAAATTTTCTTAATCTTAATATTTTAAATCCTACACTATCTAATTTAGCAAGATCTGGTTTTTCTTCTTCTAAAGCAGCCAGAAATTCTAATTAAAGTATACATTATGCTTCTAATTTAGAATTTAAGGAAATCTATATATTTTAATTATTAATAAAATTATTAGCATCTACTTTAGTTATATCATTTTCCACTTAAACATCTTCAATAAGCTTTTTGTATCTATATATAATAAATTATTGATCAATAGGAATTGAATTATTTTCTGCTTAAGATAATTCAATAAATGCCAATTAAGGTGATTTAATTTCATCCATCAAAAAAAATGAATAATATAAACGAAGATCTATATTTAATGGTTACATTTTGATTCCAAAAGTTAACATTTAAATTATTAATTCATTTATAATAATCTTGTTTTCTATTTATTTATTTTAATGTTTATTTTAGATTTATCGTAATAATTATTTATTCTTCATAATACAATCTAATCTAGGACATGTTTATTCATGAATTTCTAAGAATGCATCTAATAGTAATTAAGAATGTTAATCTTTGATTGATTTCTCATTTAAAATCAATAGATAAGCACATAAAGATATCAATTCATTAGGTTATTATGCTTAATTAAGATTTGAAAATAGGAGATCTATTTCTTCATTCTATTATTTAAAAATGATTCCTATAAGTATAGGAATTCCCAAAGCATATCCAAGTAAGGAATTCTAAAAATATTATCCCTCTAAAAAATATGCAAAATTGATCATTAATGTAGTCCAACAATTGATTGCAGTAATTACATTCCATAATTTTTAAACATTTTAATTATAAAAGGGAGCTGAATACTTAATCTAATAAAAAAAGTGAAGACTTAAGATAAACATAGTCAAAATAATTATTATACTATAGGCTGGTGTTTCTACTAATTAATAAACCATAGTAGACAATGTTATATAAATATGGAATAAAGAAAACTATCTACCAGATCTTTATGCAAAAACATCTATATTTGATTTCTTGGCTTCAAACAAAAATAAGGTAAATGTGTTAATTTGTATCTAAAATAGCAATATAATAAAAATTGATAAAACTGCATGAATTGTATGCTCATCTGACCAACATATAAGATCTGTTTAATATACCAATACGCTAACACCATTTGAATTATTTGTACATGCTAATAACTATGTAATTAGATTAATAAAATACTCCAAAGAAAATTTAATTTATTGGAAAAAATAAGATTGTAATCATTAATTTTATACTTATTCTAACAACCAATACTATCCAATTTGTACTGTTTTTTCTATTTTATTGATTCACTAATAAAGTTAATCCTAACATAATTAAAACAATCAATCCAGAAAATGAGTAAAACAGATATAAAAATACTGAAAAACCCTGGTCTTTTACATGTAACAAAATTTCAAAATAACTCATATTTAATACATTTATTTACCTTAATATTCTGTTGATTACATCTGTTACTTAATTATTTTTCCAAATGTATTTTATTTTTAGAGCAAAAGGAATATAAAGTAATTAGAGCAACTATATTGTTGACAATAACACAGTCTAACTAAATGTTTGTTCTTATTCTTTTAAAATCAAGCAAAACACTCTAACATTAACTTATATCTTACTTAAAGACGCTAGTCTTGATTTCTTTGAAAAGTGTCATCAGGTAAATTTAATCAGTTTTTGATGAGGATGCCATACAATTATATATAAATTATATAATTTAAATTAAAAACAATTTATGAACCAAGTTGCTTTCCTCTAGATCAACTTCAAAATGGTTTCTAACTATATAAGTAAACAATAAATATTGCATAGAAAAAAACAATTAATAGACAATATGAACAATCAGTTATGTTTCTTATTTTTTGCAATTTCTGCATCCAATCTTTTTTTTTCCTTCTCATATTCTAATCTTTCTAAATATGGTTGTATATATTTTTTATCCAATAAGCAATATATTTGATAAATTACAAATACAACAAATCCATAAAACATGCATGATCTCATATAATCAAAGTACCACCAAGCTATATTCAATCCAAATACAATCAGAATTAAAAATGAATATCTATATAATCCTTATTGTAATTTCCTATCATATTTTTCTAAACGATCATGATATAAGACTATTATTTTTTTATATTTCTCATTTGTTTAATTAATGCATTCTTCATCTTCATATAATGATACCTCTTTAAGCCATTTATCCTTATAATAATCATATTTGTATTGATTATATACAATTCTAAATAATTTGAAAAATCCCAATATAGAAGAATATGTTATTAAAGCCCACATACTTCCAATTACACATCTAATAATAACATCTAATATCTAAACTGATATCATAGCTTTGTATTTAGCTCTTAATGCTTATATTGAATGATCTTCTTCTTCTAATTATTCAATTTACATTTATTCTTATTTAGAAATTATACAAATAGATTTCCATTAAAATTTTAAATTTAAATTAATAGTGCGCCAAATTATTCTCCAAAATGAATCACTCAACTTAAAAATCATAATCACATTCAGCAGATAGACGTCCTACTTCTATTTTTATACATCCTTTTCCAAAACCCCCAAATTGTTCTCATATACCAATATTCAAGATTGATTTTGGCAAAGAGAATATTCCACCCCAAAAAATAAGTTGGGAATAATACTCATAATCTTTTTAATTATCTACTGTTTCTTAAAAGAAAAAACCTACACAAAAGTTTGTTGAATTGTAATCTCAAACTGATTCTAAGGTCAAATTCAAGTTTCCTTTATATATGGATAGTCAACTTGGAATCAAACCAGAATTTCAAAATCTATTACAAGAAGCATATGATAATGATGATGATATCAATACAAGAGAAAGTGTCATGAATTTTTTTATAGATGTGTGTAAAAGAGATTTAATATAAGGGATAGTTGAAAATCATTAAATTAAAGATTAACAAGGGTATTTTATATCTTTTCATTTAAATAGAAATCCAATCCTAAATTTTTCAGGCTTAAACCACAGATTGACTATTCAATATGAATCTATGAACTAGAACACAGAATGATATTCATTCAATTTTTTATCATTCTGTTCATTTTCTAATTTTATATCAAGCCATGACTCTTTTTCTTTATTATAATGTTAAAGTAACCAAAATAAATAGATTTATTTTTTAAGTATAAAATAAAAGTCAATATTCATCATCGCAATAATTATCTTTATTATAATTTTATTCAAATAAGGATTTTAATCCTTTTCCTTCAATTCTTGAATCGAAAACTAAATCGAAATAGTTTATTTCTTAATAAATTTCTATATCTCGTTTTTTCTCTTTTGGCCATATAGATGGTGATGGGAATAAAATATCTAATCCAAGTTATAAAACATTATCTAATAATAGTTATGAATAATCCTTCATAAATTCTAGATCAGTTTCAAAAACAGGATTTGATTCTGTATTAATTAACCAAGGTTTGCTTTCATTATCAATTATAATCACAACTTTAAGTAACTAATTAAAATAATTTTTAATACCTCAAAGTTGTGATCTTTAACTGGCATTTGAATAAATATGGATTTCAAATATTCACACAAAATATGTTTTATCTATGGGTATATCTTATTTTTATAATCAATATTATGTTTTTTAAAATGATTTTAAATATTTTTCATAGGAATGTATTGATTTTAAATTTCTTATTTTGAATTTTCAATTTAAATTATGCGAGATTCATTATCAAAATTAGAAAATTATATTTTTGATTATTATCCATAAAATTATTAAAAAAAATATCCCCTTACAATCCCATTTATTTGAGTAATAAGTAAATAATAACATAGATCTAATTAAATTTCTTAATATGCAAATGAACTAATAAATTATTATACTATAAAACTTTATTAATTTCTATTTGACATCTTGAATTCTTTAGAAAGATGATTGAATACACTTTATGTGTTTTGACAAATCATAATTTTATCATCTTCTTTGAAATCGCTTTTTCTTACAACCCAAACACTTGTTGATGTATTAAGATTTTTCAAGAATTCAGAAAGCAGATTTTCACCTAAATAATCCACTACCATCGAAAGCGGAATGAAATTTTCAACATATTATCTTGTTAGTTGACAATATTTAATAATTTAGCCAATTAAATTCTTTTTTGTCCATAATGGATATGAAAGATCAATATGATTATGTACTTTTATTATTGGTGATAATAAACTTAGTTTATTTTCAATAGCAAATTTCATTTAATCTTCTACTCCTTGAGCTTTTTTTACAATTTATTCAAATGGTTGAAATTATTTTTTATCACTAATATGTCTTTATTCTTATTTATTTAAAAAAGAAATTGAAGCTTGAGAATACCAAAAGAATTCAACATCTTCGCCTTGATTGGTTGATTCTTACCACCACCATCTATAACTGAAACATTTTCTTAATAATTCTTCATTTTTAACATCTTTTAAAAGATATTTTTAAATCCTTATCGCTGAAGGTCTAATATATATTAAATGAATGCATTAATTTTAAAAAGTACTTTTCTAAAAGTTCTTTACTTTTCTATTTATTACATCTTCATAACTCTAGGGTAAATGTATTGATTTTTTTCTTTATTTTAATTTATTATAATTTTTTTCTTTAAATTCTTAACCTTTATCAAATTGTTTAATTTAAGGACATACAACATTCTTCTCGGCTGATATTGGAGATAAATATTTTTCATTTTATCTTTTAATTGATCTTTCAATATCTTTGACAGATTTTTCTATTTGAAATGGAACTAAATGCCGGGGACTTTTTGTTTACTAAAAATTATTCATATACTCATTCTAAGCAAGCTAATAAGAAGGGGAATAATCAATTTCTTTTTATTTATTTACTTAATGTCTATTATATTAGAAAGTATTTTCCTAAATCTTTTTTTAACTTTCTAGGTTCCTCATTGAAGGAGGTGATTATTAATTGATTAAGTAAGGAGACATTTATTGTTTAATTGATTAAATTCTACCTCTAAAACTTGAACAAACTTCATCAAATTTTTCTTCTCTTTTTGATTTGGGACTTCCTGAAGATTCAGCAAAGGAGAGTTCTCGAAAACTTTTATTTTAATGAATTGGTATTTAATTAACCAAAAGTTAAGGCTTTAAACTAGTTATTACTTTTAATTTTGGCTGAAAATAATGATTTACTATCTAATGAGATTTTTAGTTTTATTGCTATGTTTGATCATGGTTTTTTGAAATATCTAAATCCTTTATTGAATTACTTTATTGGCTTTTAGTTTCAGTTTAAAATCTAAGAACTTAGGGTATTTTTAACTTCATCTCTTATTTTCCTGTATTAATTACTTATATATTATTTTATCAATTCTATATAAGACCTCAGCTATTTGATCTAAAGCATTTTATAGCCAAAATCACTATAATTTTAAACAAAGTTATTTTGAAGCAAATATGTTTGTTGTTTTTTCTATCAATTTCTATATTATTCAACATTTTAATAAAAAATCTAATCATATTGATAAAAAATTGAATACTCTCACAATTATATTTTTGAATTATATCTAAAAGTGATAATTTAGAAAAGAAAGAATTAAAATAAATCACTTATAATTATTATATCATTTTAACAATTAAAAATTATCAAAATATGTAATATCTTTCATAAAAATAAGCTTCAAAGAATCAAATTAATCTTTACTTCATGAAGATCAGCTAGAAATAAATATAAAGATTTGTGATTATTTTAAAGTAAAATAATATATTAAAATATCTATTAAATCCCCTAAAAATATCTTAAATAAATTAAGTTTGTTACAACTAATAAATGAGATTAAATAATTATTTTTCTGAAAATATCATAAATATTGATATTACTCAAGATTTAAAATTTTATTAGAAATTTAAAAGGATGTCCTAAACGTATAAATACAAAAACAAAAAGATAATATAAATTATTATGAAAGATGTATTGTTATTTTTCTCTACATATTTCATTTTCTTTATGATATTTTTTATCAATTTTCTATAATCACATTAAAAAAATTTTTAGACTTAAAACCATTAATCTTTATGTTTTCAAGTATTATGAGCTTAAAGAGAAATGGTCTAATATTTGAATTTCAAGTTTAAAGATTTTTATATGCTGTATTTCATTTTAAAAATAAGACTACATATGTTGAATTAAAATAATCAATAGCTGTTGAATCATACTAATTTAATTATAAAAAAATATATAATATGAAGAAAAACATCTTAAATCAAAGAAGGTTTTATGGTTTAAATAAATTAGATGGCTTAAAATATTAATCTTAAAATAAATAATATAGTTCCGATATTTTTATTTAAATAAATATGAATTAAGAAATAAAAATGATTTCTCTTTGTGTGATCACGGTTTTCTTGAAATTCTCAATTTAATTTTTCTTAATTTAATTTTAATAATAATAATATGAATTAAATTGAAGAAGAAATGTAATTTGAAGAAATAACAAAGAGAAAACAATATTAAATAATTTGCTTACTTTTGGAGAAGGATATCAAATTCTATAATCTTTTTTAATACTAAAATTAATAACCTTTATTACATAATTTAATAATTGAGAAATAAGTTGAGGTGGCTCATTATGTTATTAATTTAATTTAAAATTGCAGCTAAAATCCTTTATAAATACTTGATTAACCTAACCCTATACAGTAAACTCCTTTAATTATAGCATGTTACTATGGATAGCTATCAATTATTAAACATTTACTAAAATTAGGTGTCAATATAAATAAAAAAGATGATCACAATTTTACTCCTTTATTATTTTCTATCAAAAGCAATTAAACATATATTGCTATTTATTTAATATATAAGTAAAATATAATTTTATTTTAGAGGAGCAGAGGTATTTGTGAAAGATCTTAATGGATGTAGTTTGGCTCATTGGTCTGCATATAATAATAATTTATTTATGTTAAAGATATTAAAAAACCTATTCAAATTAAATTTATTTGAAATGGATAAGAAATAAAAAACTCCTTTAGCAAGAGCATAAGATTAACTCTCTTATGAGTGCTTAAATTATTTACAAAGTTTATAAAAGAAAAATACAGTAAAAAATAAATATTTAGCATATTTTAAAATGCATATTTAATAGCACTTATATTTCATAACAATAACAATACTAAATTTATTTATTTTATCTAGATTTACTGAATTTGAAGAATCATATTTGAAACATGGATCACTTTTTTTATAATTATACAATATATTCTTTAACTTTATGTTATTTTATATAATAGAGAATGCATAAATGGCAAAGGATGCTTATCAAACAAATAAAAATAATGTATCTAGCTTTAATATGTCAAACGAAGTATTTGGAGAAGGATAGGGATGTTTAGAAATAGATTAAACAATAGTTCCATTTATATGTGATGATCATAATAATAATCAATCTATGAATATGATTTACGATAGTATGATTGAAATTGAAGTGAATATTAAGATTTATTTTTTAGAAACCTTTTATAAGACATATTGTACAATCAATAGATTAGGATACACCAATTCAATTTTAACCTGATTAACTATGTTTAGATTGTATGATTGTTAAATTGCCAAAAACTGAACATTGTGATTAATGTAAATGTTGTCATCCCAATTTTTAAATTTGCTCATCCTTTTATAAGAAATGTTTATAAGATGATTGGATTTTTAAGTTTTATTTCACATTAATAATTACACAGTTTTGTGGATTTATAATCTATTTGTGTAAGTTTTGATAATTATAATAGTTATAAGATTCATATGTTTTAGACATTCAGTTTGAAATTGGTTAAATAGAAATCAACTTTACTTTTTTATTGGTTTCATTTATAACACTTTTAGTTTTGCATTAATTTATATACATCCTTGTTCTATTGTATGGATTTTTTAATCATTATACATAGTAATTAAAATTTTATTAGATTTAGTTTTGAAATAATGAATCTTGAGAAATGTTGGTATAGATATAAAACAATTATTAAGGATAATTTAGTGGTTAGAGTTTTAAAATGAATTATTTTGTAATGAAAAAATTATAATAATTTTATTTATTATCAAATGATTTAACTTCATTAGGATTTATTACACCATATAATAATCTATAATAATAATAATAAATGAATTAATTAGATGATTTTGATCCTATTGGCTTCTAATAATCTTCTAGTTAAAATGCAAATTTTGACTTCGAAGGAAATATAAAAAATATTTAATCCTCTACAAATAACAATAGAAGGATAAAAGAAAATACAAAAAATACTTATATCAAAAAAATTAGCTCGTTAATGAAATTATCTCCAACATAAGAAAAAATTGAAGATAAAGCTATGTATATAATATAATTAATAAGTAAGGCCAGAAAAAAAATTTATTACAAAAACATATTAAAGTCAATAGTAATTTAATTATGTTTCTCAAACAGAAAAGGAAGACAAATTAGCAAAAAATAGGGAATCTGCAAGAAATAGTAGAAAAAGAAAGAAAATTTATCTTGAATTACTTGAAAATAAAGTAACTAAATTATCAGAATAATTGGATTTGTTTAAAGATGTTAACGATAAAACTTATAGTTTAGCATAGAATTTATAAATTAAATTAACATAAGTAAGTAATAATGATATATTTAGAAAAAAGAATAAGATTAAACTAAATGTATTTTATTCAATAACCTTTAAACATCATTGTAAAATAATGCATCTGAAGCAAATGTTGATTCAATAATAGATTCTTTAAATGTAATTAATTTATTAATTTAGAAAAAATTTGGTTCAGCATCTTAAGAAAGATAATTTTTAATTGATCATTATGCAAGATAGATTAATGAAAATTGTTTGGCTCCTTTTTGCAATTATATAATTTAGATAGCTAAAAAACAAGATGATATATTTTGTTAAAATGAATAGTAAATATATTGATATAACAATAGAAATATAAATCATAATTTATTAACATAATTGAAATTGGCAGATAAATAGAAATAGATACTTTTGAAAAAGTAGTAAAAGTTAGCTAAGCATTACTAAGACATTTCTAAGTATATATGTATTTAATTAAAGTGCTGTTACATAAATAATGGATACAAAATCTTAAATTTAAAAAGAACTTGCATCATTTGATTCTACTCTTGATCAATTGAGGACTGAGTTAAGACCTTCATAAGTGGCAAAATTACTTTTGGCTATAGAAAAGAAAGATATGCAAAATCATTTTAAAGATTCATTTGAGAAATTTTTTGGTCATGATATTGAAGAAGATGATTCTTTAGATTTATATTAATTTATGACAGAGCGAAACTAATGCAATTCTCTTGGAATAGATATTTAAAATACTTATGATGTATTTAGAGCCTCTCATGACTTTCTTTTTGGTAAAAATGAAGAATTAGAAAATAATTAAATAAATGGTAAAGATATTTGAAGTATTATAAAAATAACTTTTAAATTTAAATAAAAATAATATAAGTCAATCCTTATAATCTATTAATTCTTTATAAGCCTCTTAAAAAAAACAAATAGGAAATCTTTAACTAAGCTTAAAGTATACAGCAGAACTGTAAGGAAATACTGAATTCTAAGAATTTGTACTAGAAATTGATGGTGATCTTTATAACTATTGACCATTATGATTTTCATAAAATTGTTCAGACTAAAATAATTTGTTAAATTTACATCATATTATTATAAAATTTCTTAAAAATAAGATTTATCTATTTCTTCTAAAACAATTTTCATGTTGTATGGATTTCTAAATATACAACAAAGTAATGTAGGAAAGAGAATGTTCTTTAATATTTTATCAACATAAAATTGAGAAGGCATTTATAATAAATTATGAAGTACTGAAATCTTTTTCATTGATCCTACAAGTGAATTTTAATTATTTGTATTTAAAACACAATAATAACCAATTAAAAGAATTAATTCATTTAATAAGTCTTTTAAATCTTGGCTTTATTCAAGATTACATTTACAATATGTTACAAGTCTTTATATGATCATATGAACTTCTTATTTATTAGATGGTTTATTCATAGTTTCCTATAAGACTATAATATTTAATCTAGCAATATTATTTAAAGTCTTGATTCCAACCATGAAAAAACTTATAATAGTTTATGGTAATAATTTATTAGTTGTAAAACATATCTCTTCCCCTACAACCATTTAACTAATTAATTAAATCAAACCAAAAAGTTCAGTTTCTTTTAAAACAAATTTAAGATGCTCTTCAAAACTTTTAGATATTCTTTTGCCATCTTCATCAAATAGTGATTTATTCTAAGTTCTAAAGATTTAAATATAAAAATACTCAAAACCATGATAGTTTGTTGCAGCCTCTATAAATGCAACACTTTTTACTAAAGCAACAGGAATTTTGCCTTCTGAATTGATGTAATCCTTTTCAAATGATAAAAATCTCAACTTCATTTTATTGAATAATCCACAACAATACATATATTCTAAGGTATCTTCTTAAATTTCTTGAATATTCAAATCTGAAAGTGGATCTGATGGTAATTTATGCTTAATTAATAAACTAAATATTTAAAAGCATTAAGCCACAAATTAATAACTATAAATAAATTTGGTTGGTTTAGATGCTAGAAAATTGTACATAAAATCAATAATAGGTAGTAATTTGTTACTTGCCAACATATAGGTCCTGTTATTGTAAACACTGCAAAATTAGTAAACTATTTCTGTAGCCTCAATGATAATCAATAGTATTTACCACGCCTATAATTTTTAGGTATTGAGTGTATTCATTTTTATGACAGGAAGAGATCTTTTTAAAGACTTCTATCACAATTTAAATAAACTTCATTTACCTAAGATTTATTAAATCTGTTTCTTAATTCACTAATTTCAATAGTTCTTTCATTTATTATTCTATTTAATATAAATCTTTGATTTAATTGTTCAATAGTTTATCTAAATCATTTGATAATTTTTAAATTCTTTATCTATTATAACTATTTCCTGGTTCTTTATAACAATAAATATTCATGTTTTCCAATTAAAGACTTTTCTATTAGATTTTTTATTTAATCTTTTAACAACGTTTTCTAATTGATTAAAATCTATTCTATGACATTTCGTCTTTCGATCCTTTTACAACCAATATATCATTTTATGTTGCTGTTAAATTATAATATTATTTTGTTTATTTATGAGACTTTGATTAAATGTGTTTATCTCCATCTTCATTATCTATTATGCTATTACAAATTTAACATAATTTGAAAAATTGAGGTTCTTCTTCTTTCTCTTTTTTTGGTGTAACATTAGTACTAGAACTTTCTTCATTTTTTTAAGTTGGTGATTAAGGTTACTATTAAATAATTGATGATAACATAAATGAATTCTCTTCCTATTTAGAACGAATTAAAATAGGAAAATTTAAAGTTTTTTTAATTGTAGGCACTGATTATTCTCTAAAAGTTTTTGATGGCATTATTTATTTTAATTTCTACTTTTTCTTATTTTCTTTAATTTCAACTTCTTTTTATTTCTGTAATTTAAAATATATAATCTAATCACTCTCTAAGGCTTATAAACTATCTGATAATGATTTGCATTATCTTTTCTTTTCTATTTCCAAATCTAAAGATACATCATCAGAAACAGATTGATCTAATAATATTTTTAATTCATCTTTCTTTTTAGTTTTTTAAACATCTTTTTTCACCTTCTTTACTTGAACGTCTTTTTTCTCTTATTTCTTCAATAATTTCTAAAGTTTTTCATCTTCATTTTCTTTCTTTTTTCTTCTTACTTCTTCATCTTTTTATTTTTTTTATAATTGTTTCTCCAACATATGTTTTTCTAAATCCTTTTTTCTTTCTTAAGATTCTTATAATTTTTCATCAAATTCTATTCTTTTGTTCTAAGCTTCAAGTTTTTAAATAAATTAAGCTTCCCTCGCTTTATCTGATTCTATTTTTGCTCTCTATTTTTTTTCTTCTAAACCTTTCTAATATCTCTAACATAATTATTATACAACATACATAAGTTGCTTCCTCATATTTCTTAAACATTTAATCCAAAGAGCATTACTTTTTTCTTTCACATTATTCAAATTAATTCATATAAAAGAAATTATTTATATATTATTGTAATAAACACATTTATAATTCATTAATCATTTAAAAATTATATATTTATATAATATTCTCATTATATCACTAAAATAAATTAATATGCCAAAACCCCCTTATCATCTTATTTTTATTAATTCATTTTGATAAACTTAGAGTCAACTGAACAATATCTGCAAAATCATTATTTAATTTTCTTATTAAAATAGATATTCAATCTATATGAGCAAATTTGAAATTTAAAAGAATAATGATATTGAATCATAAATAATAATAATGATAATAATAATAATAATAATAATGAAATAGATAATAAAATATAATATTTTATTAATTGTATTAATAATTAACATCAGGATTGATGAGATGGCTATTTAGATTTAACAATTCCAATTTTAGATTAATCTTCATCAAACCAAACATAATGATGAATAAGAAATGGTTATCCAAGAACAATAAGTTCATCTCCAATTATAGGGTTATTTTTAATATAAGGAATGCAAATATCTTTAGAGAATAAAGCATGAGTATTTCTTTTAAAATATTATGATCCAGTAAGTGTAAATTTAATACCTCTATCTAAAATAAATGTTAAATCTGGGAATGAATCAATATTACTACATAATTAATAACTAAACATTAATATAATATATAATTACACTCCAAATTTTTAGTAGAATTTCTCCATTGCATAAACTGGAAAACTGATAAAGGATGTACCAGAATCAATTAGACCTTAACAATTATTACAATCATCTATTCTTTCATCTCCCAAAAATACTGCTTTAATATTTATAGTCCATAAATTATCTGAAGTTACATCAAAGAATTTAAACTCCTCTCCAGGTGCAATTAAATGTTATGAAATACCTCCCAAAACAAGTTCACTTGACATATCATCATCCTCACTATTACTTAAATAAAGTGAAAAATTTCTAGTATCAGTCTTAATAGAGAATCATTATATATCTTACATCATATTCTAAATTGTGAATATAGGATGCATTTTTTACAACTGCTTCCTTTATACGTCCTAATCCTAATATTCCATCAAATTTCATTTGACTAAAAATCTAAAATTTAATTTATTGATTACATCCTCAGTTTGTTCAACTATCCCAACAATAAATTAATTATTAACACAGTATTAATTTAGACAAACTCTGTCTTCAAAAAATACTCCTACCACACTTCCAGATGCAAATTATATATCAATCTCATTCCCTACTTCTCCCTAAATACAAATATACAATATACATTAGCCAATTTTATTGCTTCTATATAGTAGGAAGTTGTTGATAAGGAAGGATTGTATGAACCATGTTATATACAACTGTTTTATTAACAAAGTGATGAAGTAAGTAGAAGATTTGGGCTTCCTGTGTCTATTAAAACAGTTAATTTTTATTCAGGTGTCCCAACTGTCATTTCAGCCAAATAGAAGTTCTTTTGATTTTGTATGAATTTACTTCATGTTTTTATAGTAATAATTCTATTGAATCTTCATTTACATCCTTTTTTGATTATCATTATAAAATACCATTATACTATCCAAAAATTTTTATGATTTGTGATGTTTATGATGTGCTTGCTTTTTTGATAACTTTACTGATTTTCCTTGATTGTGTGCCAAACTCAAAAGGATCAATTAAAAGAGAAACAAATATTTTAAGTTCATTCCTTCTAAAAAAACGATTTATATATGTAATATTAAATATTATTTAATTAAAAAATTTAAATATTAACAAATATGTCTAGTTACCCAAAAAAAAGAATAAACTTTTCAGAATTAGATGATCATTTTGATGATGATTAATAAATTGATTCTCTACGATATAATGCAGAAATTGATAGTGCAATCCAAATTAAAAAGCCATCTGATCATGAAAAAGTAAACATATTAAATTAAACTAAAAGTTAAATGAAGTACAATAATTACTATAATTTTCACCACATCCTTAATAAGAAAATTAGAAATTATCATCTGTTCGATGTTCATTTGGATTGAATTCAAATAATAATTTTAATCCAACTAGATTGCCATTCTCTCAAAATTAAAATAGTGTTAATTCTTCCATTCAAATTGGTTCACCTGATACAGCCTCATTTCCATTATAGAAGAAGTTTCTTAAATTATATTAAATGAGATAGTATTATTAATTAATTTAATCCTTTAGGTCAATTGAAGAAATCAGTGCTGAGAATGATCTAAGTCAAAGTAGAGAAAACATGACTAAAAAATCTAATAATACTATGAATACTGAAGAGGATAAAAATGTACAATATAATTAAGATGAAACCTTATAAAATGAATTATATGAAAATGATTCCTATGCTCTATTTACTTAATTACTTGAATAATTAGAATAAACATAAAATTAATTACAAAAACAATAAATACAATATCAAGAATTGCAATCTAAATATGAAAAACAATAATCATAAATTATTTATCTAACTAAATTAAATTAAGAAATCACGAAAACATTAGATGAAACTTAAAATCAATTACAATTATTAAATGAAACCAATGGACTCCTTAAGAAAAAGATTTAATCATATAAATAATATAGTTTTACTGAGTAATCTTAATATAATGGGAATACTAACAGATACAATAAAGAGAATCTTGACTATTTAAAACATCATAGTAGTACAGAATCTACTTAATCTATCGAATTAGTTAACAATCTAAAAAAGACACAAAAAGTTACTAATACATATTCAAATATTATTATGATGTTACTTTTGATGATCTAAAAATGCTTTTATTTAGATGAATCAATTGATAAAGATGGAAAAGAAGTTATTAATAAAATAACTCAATAAATTAATCAAAAATAGTTGGTATTAAATTTATATAAATATGATAGGATAATATTGTATTTTAAATTGAATCCCTCATCAAATACTTTGAATAAAGATTCTCTGATATGGCAACCAAAAGTAGTAAAATTCAATCAATGAATAATATAATGGATTAAATCAGATAATTAGTTGATCAAAGAAACAATTGAAATAATTAATAGTTAATTTCTATATAATTTACTAATTTAAATAAAGTTATAAAATTATGGGATAGAGTTGTTAATAGCAGCATCATTAAACTATAGATTAAAGTGAAGTCTAATACTAATTAATCTAAATCAAACCAATTTCTCATAGAGATTAAATAAAGAGACCCATATTTGAAATCTATTAAATCAATAGCAGAATAGAAACTATGGATGAAATCAACGAACTAGATTTAGATACAACTAAATCTAAAAAGCAAATTAATTGTTCTTCTTAACAATTTCAATCAAATTTCTCCTTAGGAGTTCAATAATAAAAACTTATTCTAAAAAATTAAATAAAATCTTTTGGCGGAGATATCTCCTAAATTTTCAATAAAAAAAAATAAAAAATTAATTATAGAGAATCAGAATAGAGTAGAATAGTTGAAATATTTAGAGAATAAAATAGAAATGCAACATCTTTTTGTGCTAGAAATAGTGAAACTAGTCAATCTCCATTATAATAATGGATAAAAAATCAGAGTCCTACTTATGAATCATTAAAAAATGAAATGAAATCTATTCGTTCAATTAATAGTTCAAATTAAGAGCAACAAATACCTGGTATTTTGAGAGAAAAGAAGGTTAAGTCGAAATCTCTATATTATAAAAGAAGTGTGCGTTTTTAATGTTGATAAAGAAATGTAACTAACTCTATGAATTTATAAATAAGGATATTTATTTGGATTTCAAGCAAAATCCATTTCAATATAAACTAAAATCAATGAATAGTCATCTTATATATCAGGTTAAAGTTTTGCCTTTTTTCTAGCTTCTTCTATAATTTATCCTGCTGCTTGATCAAGTATTGCTTAACTATTAGGAGGAGTGATTGGAGTTAAGATTCTACAAATATCTATAATATCAATCATATCTAAAATTGAACCAGTGGCTAATATTAAAAATCCTTCTTATAAAATTTAGAATGTATGGATTTCAGGTTCTGATATAATTCCTACTTATTTAGCTAATCCATCTCCAAATGATCTTGTTATTGTAACACCTTTTATATCTTATTTTTTTGATTTCACTTTCAAAGGTCCTGTCTTTTAAAAACCTTATGTGTCTTACTCAATTTTTCCACCTAATTCCAAAATCCTTTTTGATTCTGATGCTTTTTCAGGAGTATGTTAAATCGATAATTATTTAATTTTTAAAGTAGCAGGTCCTAGTTAATCTAGTTTATCACTTCTTTAAAAATAAAATGTTCTTGTATCACCAATATTAGCAGATATTAAATTATTTTCAAAAGTTAAAACCAAATTCATCGTTGTACCACTATCAGTAATATCAATATTTGATAAGTTTGCCTTACAATTATATGGTTTACATTACCAGATTTGATTCAATTTTTTTAAAACATGTTATAATATTTGAATTTAGCTGTTCCACTTATTTTGGTTCAGTGTTCTAAGATTCTATAATATCATTTATGCAATCAGAAAGTTATTATATTGCATATTAGGATACTTTTGCACCTTATTCTCCATGACCATCAGCCAAAAGAAATATGTTTTAATCAGCTTATTTATTGATTTCTAACTTATAGAACAACGAATCTTAATTTTCTTTCTATGCTTTTGTGTAAGCTTATAATCCAGCGATTGATCTAAATAAATCTATTGACACCATTACCTCGTTGCTATATACTTTATTTTATTTTATTTTTTCAAGCTTTTCGACTCCTTATTTTTTTTCTAACAATCATGATAATTGAGCTTACTTATTATTCTATGTCTTAAAATATTCCAATGTTTTAATTTGATACTTAATTTGTTACTTTTTATTAAGGCTCACTTTTCACATGGTTAGGATCTGAACTATTAACTTTATTTGTTTTGATTTGATCTGTTATATTAATATCAGGCTTTGGATTCAGTGCAAATGTCATTTATTTATTGATAACATCTTTCTATTTATTTTATTAAGCACTCATATTATATTATTAAATTTAATGCAGAAATCTATTGATTTATTCCTTAAGTTAAATAACGCGACGTTATAAAACAAATGAGAAAAGAGCCTTGTTTTCATAATTTATATAAAACAATTTATAATGATTATACATATGTGTTTATAAAAATGATATTATTTATCTATTTTAAATAATAATTTATGCAATTAAAGATATTTAATTTAAGTTAATTACTACATTGCTTCTAAATGCTTTCAAATAAAATTGTCAATGAAGTCATATAAGGGTAGAATTTGTAATTTTAAAGAATGTGATTGAAAATGTAACAGTTAAAGTTTTATAATAATAAAAATTTTTATTGAGGGATGGAATAAAAAATCTTGCTTATCAAGAGAGTACAAATAATTATGGTTCCTGATCTGTTTCTTTTCGGTTCTGTGTTAGTATGGTTTAAGTTAACTTGGGGGAATCGTTTAATGATTTATTTAAGAGAGAAAAAGTGCTAAAGAGGAATTTTTCTTATTTCTGTTCCTCAATATACTGATACAATAATTTCTAATTTAAACATATAGATAATACATTCTTAAGACGTTAGAAGTTGCCTTATAGAATAACTGATTATTGAAAAAGGAAGCTTGATGTAAGAACAATATCATTTTAGAGATATTTGATTTATTGTAATGATTCTTATTGTTTTTTGATGGAATCTTGTTGGTCTAAATATAAAGATATAAAAATACCTGTTTGTTCTTCTTCATCGGAACATTAACCATTACTTCTCCGATGGACATGTATAAGTAGATTTCTAAAAAGATTGAAAATAATCTTAAATAATATACTTGGCTTCTCTTTTAAAGTACTTATGTTAAAATTGATTCCATCCATTCTTCAACCGTTTCTTAACAAAGTTATACATATTTAATTGTCTAAGGAAAGATTAAAAGTTCCTATGTCTGAAATATTATGGAAGCACCTAAAAAATAAATTTGAATATCAACTATACTTTGTGAGCAAATTCTTTAGAGTTTTTTATATAAAACAACTCACCACAGGGCGACCACTCTATCAAATGTTTTAGCTTTGGTGTCTGTAGAAATTCTATAAATTTATTTTTATACTTCCAGCATTTCAAAGGTTCTGAGGAGGAAATGGGCTATTCCAACTCTTCTTTTCGAACTCATTATTTGAATATAAATAATAAAATACAAAAAGATAGAATAGAAGAATATGATATTTAAGATAGGGTATTTAAAATTCTTAATATTTGATGCGTCACTTCTTATCTAATAATTTTGTTTCCGATCGAGGTACCAAATTCTCTATTAAATTAAAATCATTAAGTCTTTCTAATTTTGTTTAAGTTTCCTAATCAACTTAAGGAGTATGGTATGATACATAAGGTTTAAGCTAAATTCATCATTAACTTACTTCAAATCCGGTTAAATCTGGTATATCATATTAAGGTACTCTACTCTTATCAACCACAAATTTTGCTTTATTTTATAATATTTCAAATACTTCCAATAAATTTTCCAAACACTCTATCACTTTCCAGTCTTAATTTTTTAATCCTCATTATTCCTTCATAACTCTTAGTCTATTCAAAATATTAATTTGCTTATTTTACATTTTACAATTGCTCAACTGCATTCAATTATATAGTCCCAGGTTCTTTATGATATTACTAATGTCCCAATTTATAATTATATAGTCCAAGAGTCTTTCTGAATGTCTATCCAGCTTTTCTTCTGCAAACTGAGAATCCACTTTGCATTTAATATATAATTAATATAAAAATTAATATCTCTTTCTTAATTTCTTCTCTTTTTATCATTTATTCTAACAGTTATACGTATTTTACTATCTACATATTTGTCATATTAGAATCAGAATATAACCTACCATTGTTTTTTATTATTACTTCAGATTTATAAAATTGGCTTAAAATTCCTAAAATTTGTGAATTTTCATTTTAAAATTCTTGATATATGACTAGCTAAAGATTCATCTTAATTAAGAAAATATCATTAATAATTTAAAAATTAAATTATTTTATTGGATAATCATTTTAAATAGAGCTTCAAATAAACGATTATCAAAATTCATCCTTTTCTTCAAATTAAGTTAACACTTTTGATAATGAATCATAAAATTCTTTCTATTTTTCATCATTATCAAATTACTCCAAAAAATTATAGACAGACTTATTTGTATTATTAAAAAATTATGAATCAACAGAAGTAGATGCAATGTTATTATCATCAAATTATTATTCTAAAATTTGAAGAAACTTATTCTTTTAGGTTTCTTACCAATTTTTTAATTCTTATAAAGCTTCTAAATAAATTTATTACTCAGTAATTCTCTTACTAATACCTTACTTTTAAATTTTTAATTTTTAATCTTCAGATAACATTTTGTTTTTAATTTATAAATCAAGTGTAATTAAAAACATTGACTATAAATTATTCTCTTCATTTTTTTTCCATTCAACTGTTAATATTGGTTAAACTTCAATTTCTTCTCTGATTGTAGTTAAATACTCTACAAAATTGGACTTAGGATTGTATTTTGTTTGGAGAATTTACTCTGACTAAATGCTATAAAAAAATTTTTTTCTATAGTCTACTTATTTAATAATAAATCCATCACTGGATGTAAAAGGTCTCTTAAAGACTCTAAATCCTAATATTTATCATAATATTATGCAGCAATCAAAGATTTAATAGTATCTGCCAATACTTTTTGATTATTCCTAAATTAAATACAGATTAGAAACATACTTTAGATGAATTTAGTTTCCAACTTTCAAGAATTTAGGTAAACCCAATTAAAACCCAATATCTGCTAAATTTGAATCATTAAGCAATCTCTACCTTAGTTAAATTATATCATTAGGCTTTTTAAAACATGAAAGAGGATTAGGATATCTAATACTATAAATTGAATTATACCCTTATAGAAGCATGAAATCATAGAAATAAAACTCAAGAAATTGTTATCCAGCAACTGCTAGATCCTCATTATTACCATAGATGTACTGTTAGTCACATTTTTAATTATATTCCAGTTCATGAATCTTATTCGTCAAAGCTCTAATAAGTAAATTCTTATTTTTAAATGCGAGGAGCTATAAAAGCATTTACAATTTCAATTAAGTTAAATAATATAATTATTTCAAGTCAATCTCTTATTAGTGCACATTATTTAAGTGATATTAAAGGAAACTAATATAAATTTAATAAAATGAAAATCCTCATAATTATAATATAAGATCTAGATATAGGCTTAAAATTAAAAAACTATATTTAGAAAAAAGGTTTAAATGAGTTTAATGATAATTTATCATAGTATAAAACGAGTATTCTGATTTGTTAAATTATTATATAAGTTTATCTTTAACTTTCGATCATTTGATTATATTCTTCTGTAGATCCAAAAAAAATAAAATATAAAATATAAGATTGTAAAATTAAAATCAAATTGAACTAAGGATTATTATATTAATAAGCTTAGAGAGAATTACTAAATAAATTATCAAATAAAAGTATAAATTATTTCTTGAACAATTTCTTCAACTTTTTTAAACTGTTATCGTTTAAAAATAAATATTTTTTTAGTGAGGTTGTTATTCAAATAGTGATCTAAATCACTATTCATCAAATTTATTCATAAAATATTTTTTTAAGGCTTTTAACTAATATGTATATAGGAACAATTAATTTCTTGCATTTTTATATAAAATTTTTTTAAAATTGCTTCTTAATTAAAATTTATAAAAAACTTGATATTTATCAAGAAAATATTGCAAAATTTCATATTTCAACAATTTAAATAATTTTGATACTAAATATAAGAATTGTCTGATAATCTTTAAGTATATCTCAATATACAACTTCTTAAGTAATTAATTTATAAATATTATATAAATGTTTATTAGGAATGAATTAAAGCCTGTACTTTAAAGTAGTGATTTATATATATCAACTAATAAATCAATTAGCTAAGAGAAGTCATCTTAGGAATAGACATTGCAATAATCACCTAAAAAGCGATCATTGCTTAAATAAAAAAATAATCTCGTACCACTTACTGATAGGCTTGAAATAAGAAAATGTTATTATAATGGAGAGTAAAATGAAAAGTTAAAGTCTGAGGAACATAGATTACATAATTCTATATAAAAAAATAAAATTAATTTGCTTCCAAAACTAGAGTATTTGGATTCAGATAAGAGTTTATATCAAACAGTTATTGAAATATTTCCAACAGATCATCAAATTTGGAATGATTTGGTTGACAAATCTTAGACAATAGAAGAGGTTATTGAATAGAACCCAGCTTTCTTTTTGGGAATAATGAGTATTTAAATACTTTTATTATTATAAGCTCTTTATGTTTAGCAATCTAAATTGTAAGCCCTTAAAAATAAAATTCAATAAAAAGCTATTTAAAGTTAATATCATAAAGATTATTAAAATGTTATGATAGGTAATCAAGATGTACTTTTGGATTAATCAAAGGCACATGATTAAATGTGGAGTAAAAACCTTAAGTAACTATATCCTGATAGTGTTTATAATGTATATATAATATTTAAGAAAGTCCCAATATCTGCCATTTAAGTTAGAAAAATAACAAAAATCTCATTAGAAGGATTTCAACCCTAATTTAAGCTAATCATCTTATTTATCAACTTACAGATCATAATTTTAAAATTGGAAACCTTAATATCCTGGTAAGATGACAAGAGAAACATCATCAGTTGAACCATCTAATTTACCATTTGTTTCGGAAAGTAGTTATGCTCGAGAATTTAAGAATATAAAAACAGAAAGATCTCCATTATAAAAGATAGCAAAATTGTATAAAATTAAATTTTAATCAGAGGACCCTTTGCTGAAAAGCCTGAATAGCTAGTCAAAGAAAGTACATCTTCGTATTACTTATAATAACAATTTAGTAGAATTCCTTCAAAATTAATGCGTCCAATAAGTCCAAAATTATTCAACTTAAGTTTTGAAGGATAATATACAACAGAATTTAATAAGTAAATAAAAATTAATATTTTAAAGATCCTACAACATAAATTCAGATTAAGAATCTTCTTTTGCAAATAGATTTTACGAAAGTAATTCTGTAAAGAAAATCTTCGATAGAAAATTTGATAGAAAAATTTATTGATTATTATTTTCTAAATAACAGTTAATCACTTTTTCTCTGGTTTATAATATCTTTATGGTACAAATGGAGTTGGACTCAAAGTGATATTAACTTTAGATCCTCTAATATCAGCTTATAATTAAGTTCCATCTTTAGCATATTCATTATTAATGAAAGCAAACCCTAAACCTTTTTTAAGATTAGGTGAATAAGTGCCACTAGTAACAGAACCTATTTTTTAACCTTAAAATTCAATATCACAAGGTGGTCTAGCAATACCAGATTAAGTAATGAATCCCATTCTTTTGAATTTAGAATCTTTCTATCTTTAAGGTAAAGCATCTCTTCCAATAAATGCTGCAGATTCATTATATTTACCAGTCTCTTTCTAAATTGATAAATAAGTATAATACATTAGGTTTACGAACAGTCCACATTAATTTAGCTTCATATGGAGAAATAGTATCATCCATTTCATGACCATGTAAACATAATCCAGCTTCAAGACGTAAAGAATCTCTAGCTCCTAAACCACAAAATTATGTCATTTTAGTAGCCAATAATTTATCACACAATTCTTCAGCTTTAGAATTATCAACAGATATTTCATAACCATCTTCGCCAGTATATCCACATCTATTAATTTAATAATCTATTCCGTTTTTCTATATATTCACCATAAACATAAATGGTATTTTATCTAAATTATGTTCTGTTCCAAAAACTTCATTCAATACTTTATGAGCATTTGGTCCTAAAAATAGAATCTACTTTATATACCTTGAACAGCTATTAATGGTTTATCTTTCAAATATTCATATTATACTTTATAATTATATTCCTTTATGATTTTATCCATTTGTTTCATATCAATGAATTTATTACCAGCATTAACAACAATGTGACTTTTTATTTAATACAACATGTATACATATGATCATCTCGTTTTGCAACTATTGTATCATCAATTATGCCTGCTTTCTCATTCAAAATTAAACATAAAACACTTTATCCTGATTTCTTTGCTAATTATTGATTCATTACAATAATACATACATTAAAATTCTCCAGTTGTTAGAGTTTCTACAAATTTCATTCTGTCTTCTCCAAATACTTTTATTTATCCCATGTGTGATACATCAAATAATCCACATGATTCTCTGCAATAAAGATGCTCTTTTAATACTCCTAAAGGATATTAAACAGGCATATCATATCCTGCAAATGGAACCATTTTGGCTTTTAAATTAACATGATAGTCATGTAAATGCAATTTCATCAACTATGAGAAACCATAAGATATCTTTTTCATTATTTATTATTTGAATGTAATTAATATCATTTATTCATTACATACTATTTAATTATATCAAGAGAAGTATGAGTCTCTATTATTTATATATTATTACTCTTTACTATTTTTACATTTAGAAGTATTTTAATATGGTTTAATATTTTTAGCAGACATAATATTCAGTTGATAAATTTAAACTTGAAGAATAATTCAAGTGATAAATTATTACAAAAATAATATATTTATTTTTACCTAATATGGACATTAAGCAATTAGAAAGATAAGTTAGGGAAATTACTGAATTACAGGATTCTATCAAATGTAACATCAAACATATCTTATTTTTTTAGAAACTTCTAATTATTGTTCTACCTTCCCAGAACATAGTGGTATGGTAGCATTCATTATAGAAAATGAATTTATAAGTGCTAGAAAAGAGAGAAAGAAACTCTATTTATTTCTTATTCATCAAATCATCCTAGATGAAAAGTAAGCTAAAAGAATGGATCATCCATATGTGAAGTGTTTTGGTCAAAAATTGAAGAAACTAATATAAGATTATACATAGTAATCAATCATATTAAAACTATAGTTAAGTGGATGAAATTGCAGATTTAGAAAAAGCTTATGCTGTAATTAGAAAATGGGAAAAAGACTTAATTTATCATCCTATATTTTTGGATAAGTTAAGAGGTATTCTACAACCTAAATATGATCAATTGAAGTATTAATAAATGATTGTTAACTAAATTACTTAAAATGAATTAGCAAGCAATAAAATTCTAGTTCAAAATTTATAAATAATTTAATAATTCGATTCAACATATAAATTATATTTACATTTGAAGTAATTAAGAGATATTGATGATAAATGTTTAGATTTCAATTCTAATTTTGATAAATACATGATTAAATATGAACTTGAAAAAATAGAAGATTATGAAATGATAGCCGATCTTTTAGATTAAGGAGAAAATTCTAAAAATTATTTATCTGAAGTATATATCATTTATTAACTAGAATATATGTTCTACATAAAATTATTATTTGGATCTAGCCAGGCTAGGTGAACAATTAATTAAGGAAGATATTGAAAAAAAAGATAACAAAATTGAATATTATAGATCAAAAAGACCCATTTAATGAATAACATCTATTATATTCCATGAAAATTTATTTTTCTACCTAATTATATCCTATTTAATACCAAAATGCATATAATAAGCTAAAAAACTTTTATTTTAAAAAGAATCATTAAAAAATTAAATCAGACATATATTTATTAAAAAAAAAATTAGATTTTCAAAATTTAAATGACACAAAAGTATTAAAAAAATATTATTTAATTTATTAAGTTAATGAATTTAACATATACTTAAATAATATAGTTTATCTTTTTTCCCTCTCAAAATTAATTTTTCTACAATTTTTACTTAATATTTATGATTAAAATATTTAATAGTTTTTTTTTAATTTATAAAAACAAAATGCAATTTTTATTATGAAATCATATTCATCTTTGATAAAAAATTTTAAAACTTTAAATATTAATAACGAAAGGATTGTTCACTTAAGATTATTATTTAACTTTAAACACTTTTAGAATTAATATTTAGAATTAATAATATATATTAACAATTTAAAAACTATTCTATATAAATTGATAAGAATAAGAATAAATCTTTTTGGAAATAAATATAATAAAAAGCCTGTGATCAAATATATGAAATTATATAAAAAGTTAATTTATAAATTTTGTTAAAATAAAATTGCTCTTATGAACATCTGACAAAATTAAAGCCTTAATTCATGATAATATCATGATCAGTATTAAGATTAGACATTTAAAATAAAAAATTATTTAAAATAATAGGAATAGCTTTTATTAAGTAAAGCTTAAGCGACAAATTAAAAAATAATTGTTTAATGTTTATTTTAATTATTGAAAGTTAGATCTTTAAATTCAAAATTAGATAAAAATGTACTTATTTTTTATATTGAATTTAATTATTGAATGAGTTATTATCTTCATTTGATTATATATATGTATTTTAATTAAATGAAAAAGAAGGTACTCTTCAATTTGAATAAGCTTGATTAATTGAATTGGATGAAAAATATAGGATTTCTTTTATGGAATAATATTTATACTTAAATAGTTTTTTTATTTTTAGAGATAATAGAAATTTCAAGATAAAGAAAATTTTAGTTTTAAGTTTTCTAAATGAATTAGGAATATTAATATTCAAGATAATAAATAAAAGATTATAACACAAAGGAAAGTTATATTACTGATTTCTTTGAAACGTAGTTTAATTTAATGAAGAATTAAAAATATGTTTTTGAAATAACTGAATTTTTTTGGTTTAAAAAGGAATATCTGATTGATAAAGTAAAACAAAATTAAAATTATTTGGAGAATGTTTACAGCTGATTCGATTTCATCTCAACGGAAGTCTTGGACAACTGAAGAAGATCAATTGTTATAAGAATTGCGATAAAAAATGGGTTTGGATTGGATTGAAGTAGCGCGTAGAATTGGATAAAGAAATCCATCTCAATGTGCTTAAAGATGGAAGAGAATAAAGGGCTATAAACTAAGGAGATAATGGACTTAGGATGAAGATGAGAAAGTAAAAAGTCTAGTAAAAGAATATGGATATCATTGGAGTAGGATTGCAAAATTAATGCCAAATAGATCAGGAAAATAAATCAGGGAACATTATTTAAATTAATTACATCCAGATTTAAATAATTAGCCTTGGAGTGCAGAAGAGGATGAAAAATTAATTGAAATATACAAAAAAATAGGTGGAAAATGGTGTATTATTTAGAAATAATTGAATGGCAGATCAGAAAATAGTATCAAGAATAGATTTTATTCATATTTAAGAAACAAATATTTTGGAGTGAAGAATCCATATTATATTATTCCAGAATAAGAATAAGTAAACATAACAAAAGTGGATTAAAATTTGAACAAAACAATAGAGAATCAAACTCAAGATTATTCTATTTAAACTAATTTAAGTTATGCTACTTAGTATGTGTAACCATAAAATATATACCCATATCCTTCGATGAGTCCAGTGAATAATTTTCAGTCATTTTAAATACTTTATCCTGTATTAACATTTCCTTAGCCTCATTATGTATTTTAATTTATGGCTAATGTAATCCATCCATGATAAATAGTGATTAATAAGTGTATTATTTATAGAGTATAATCATTTTCTTTAATTTACTATTTTATAATATAATATTAACCTAAATTAAAAATTTTAGTTTACAATAGTTTTAGTTAAGAGTCTAGCTTTCTATCAGATATTTTATATAGACAATAACTTTTTATTTTTACGTTCATTTTTTTTATTGCTCATTTAAAATTTCAAAAGTAGTGTGTTTTCATTCTATTTTTATTGAGAATTTTTTAGTTTTTTTATTAACTATTAGATAATCAAATCACTAAAACTTTCAGGCATTTTCAAACAATTTTAAAGAGAATCTAATTTTTTGTTTTTTTTAGAAAAGTAAGTGATTAGTTTTAAGTTAATTTTATTTAAGGAAAAATTTTAAAGTTATATTTATCTAATAAATTAATAATAAATTCTAAAATTTATTTTATTACTATATTGTAATTTATATTATTATATTAGACTTTAAATTAAAGAACTTCTATATATAATAATAACTGTTAATATAAGAATGAAATTTTCTTTCAATAATAATAATTTTTTGATTTTGTATTTCAATTTGCACGAACATAATCTTAATATTTCTATATCTATCTATGAGTTAAGTTAATATGATTTTAGCCATAGATGATTTTGTTAAACCAAATAGATGACCTCTTCGGAATAACTTAAAGAGTTTAATTTAATGTAAAAAAGACTGCAAGGTTATTTTAGAAAAATTATAAAAGACTTAAAAAATAAAGAATTTTAACTAAATAATATAATTGATTCGTGAAGTAAAGAGTGTGGGTTTATAATAAATAAGAAAGATATATATGTAATATATTAATTTAAAGTAAAAAATTGGTTTGATGATAAAATAGAGAGATAATGTGGAGATGAGTAATAAATAATTACAGATTAAATTAAAATATCTTAATATAACAAATGGTATACTTTCTGATTGGTGCACCTCATAAGTCTAATGAATAATCGGCTTGGTTAGATATGGAGAAACATGTTTTGACATCAGGAATATCAAGATAAGCTAAAGGAAGACTTTTGCAGACTGATATAGCAAAATTCAAGTTGGGTAATTTGGATCACTTGATGTTCATCAATGATAGTTTATTGAAATAAGAATCAGTAGTAGAGAGTTTGCTAAAGAAGATTGAGAGATAGTATTTGGATGTAACAGAGAAAGTTAGTTATGATTTCACTATTGAATTAAAAGATGGACCATGTATATTAAGAAATAATTATTCTTAGAGAGTATTGAGAATTTCTTATTCTAATTTAAATGGAATGACCAAACATTTCCTAGAGCATCTGCATTAACCGAATTGGTGAAGGCAATTTCATCGGTATAAGAATTTATTTATGCTGATTAGAGAGCTACTCATGTGGAAACAGATTTAAGATAGAAATCAACAAGTTATTAAGAGTTGAAGAATTAGAGTTAACAAGTAGCTAAGAAAGAAGGAAATTTATTAGTCAGAGACTTAGTTGATGTATTGAAAGAACCAATTGTTAAACCAAGAGATTTCATTTATAGCGATTATCTAACCACCTTAGTTGCTATTGTGCCTAAGACTTAAATTTAAGAATGGTTAGCTTGTTACGAGTTTTTATGTGAAAATGTTGTACCTTAATCAGCTAGGTATTTGTGAGACTATATTAAATAGATAATTCTAAATTGAAGACAAGGATAACTTAACCATTTGGAGAGTAGTGATTGTTAAGCAATCTTTTGATAAAGATTAGGATCTTGAAGTTGCTGACAAAGGTGATGAGGAAAAGGGAAAAAATAAAAAACCAACACCAGTTGAAGAATTCATCTAAAAAGCTAGAGACAAGTTGAGAATTACTGTTAAAGAATTTGAATACAAATCTTAAGAATCTAAAGAAAGAGAAAAATTAAGATTGGATCTTAAATCTAAATCAGATCATATGAATGTATTTCATCATCAATTAGCTTTTTATAGACTACATTAAAATAAGCATGCGAAAAAGCATTTAGTGACTTATACATTACCTATATGCATTTAAAAGTACTTAGATTGGTTGTAGATATTGCTATGAGATTTGGAGCAGCTGAACCTAATATATAATGCATAATAAAAGTATTTTTTAATTAGTAAACATTTATAGCCAGATTAAGGAAAAGAGAAAAAAGTATAATAATCCCTTTTGAAATTATATGCCGATCCATCTCAAGTAGGGTTATATGGAACAAAAGAGGAATTAGAAGATACCGAGGATTTCTTCCCATTTGTATATGTTCCAATTAACATTCCATGAATTCTAATTTTAGGAATAGAGATTTATCCAAATACAAAAACAATTATTTGCAATTTAATTAAATAAAATATCTTATTAATGCAAAGAGTCCAACATATCAGTGCTTAGGTTAACAATTGTACACCTGTTCCAGCAAGATGTGATAATGATGTTGTCATTTGTGGTGCTGTTAGAACTCCATTAACAAAAGCCAAGAGAGGATTATTGAGAGATACTCCTCCTGAAATTCTTCTTAGTACTGCCTTTACAGGTCTTTTATAAAGAACAAAAGTTGATCCAAAATTGATCTAAGACATTGTAGTTGGTAATGTTAATCAACCAGGAAGTGGTGCCATAGTTTCTAAAATGGCTGCCTTTTTATCTGGATTCCCAGATACAACATGTTTAACAGCAATTAATAGATTCTGTTCATCAGGAATAGAAGCTTGTGCTGTAATAGCTGCCAAAATTAGATCTGGAATGTTGGATATTGGTATTGGAGCTGGTGTTGAATAAATGACTATGTATGATATGTAGAGCTAAATGAATGCTGAATTACTAAGTGATGCAATCTTTGATCATCCATGTGCAAGAGATTGCTTATTGGGTATGGGATAAACATCTGAGAATGTTGCAGCTCAATTTGGAGTCACAAGATTATAATAAGATTAATTTGCTTATGAATCCTAATAAAAGGCATATAAAGCACAATAAGAAGGATTATTCAAAGATGAAATTATCCCTGTCAAAACCTTTATTAAAGATGGTGAAAAAACTAAAGAGGTTCTTGTTACAGAAGATGATGGAATTAGAAAGGAGACTACTCTTGAAGGATTAGGTAAATTAAAGCCTGCTTTTGGAAAGGAAGGATCAACAACAGCTGGTAATTCTTCTTAAGTAACTGATGGTGCTGCTGCTGTTCTTTTAGCTAGAAGATCTTATGCTTAAAAATTGGGTTTACCAATCTTAGCTAGATTTATTGATTACACTGTTGCTGGTGTACCACCCAACATCATGGGTATTGGACCAGCTGCTGCTATTCCATAATTATTATAAAAAAATTCGTTGAAACCAAATGACATCTGCATATATGAAATTAATGAAGCTTTTGCCAGTCAATCTGTTTATAGTGTATAAAAGGTTGGAATTGATCCAACTAGAGTAAATCCAAAAGGAGGTGCTATTGCTTTAGGACATCCATTAGGTAAATAAATTATTTATAAACTTAGGATGTACTGGTGCTAGATAAGTAGCCACTTTATTACCAGAAATGAAGAGAAAGAAGGCTAAATATGGTGTCATTTCAATGTGTATTGCTACTGGTATGGGTGCTGCTGCATTGATTGAAAATGAATAATAATGAGTTTATTGTACAAAATAAATAAAGAATATATATATAGATAAATGGATTAAGAAAATGAAAATTTACGTCTTGCATTTCCTGAATATTTGACTAATAAAGATGAAGATGAGTAATTACTTGATTAATGCATATAACAATTCTAAAAGTTATAAGAATGTTAAGATTAATCAATCCAAAATTTAGTTGAAGCCAAATTAGCGGTAGTAATCAATCAAACTCCTGTTTCATCAGTTGTTAGTTTATATGAAGATTTAGCAATCGAATATAAACTATCTGTATTAATAATCTACAAAAGTAGCCTAAAATTCACAAAGTGTCTAAGTTTCTGAATCAATTTCCTTCTTTAAAGGAGGCAAATGATTTTATTGATGGTAAAAATGCTTAATTGCCTTGGCCAGTTATTGGAACTCTAAAAGCAGAAGAATTATAAGATCATTTGTTAAAGATATTTAATTTTAATTATGGGAGAGTAGGATTGCATGAATTTCCTTTACTGTGGTTTCCAAAATTATTGAAATCATATACATTATTAGTAGATAATTTGTTTAATACTAAGACTAAACTATTGTAAGATGAAAAATATTATTTGGCTATCATGGTAATTTAATTTAATTCTAAATTTATTAGGGAGCAGCTGCCTCAGGATGTGATTAATTATATTTATTACTTTCCTAAATATTCTATTTAAATGAGGGATAAAAGAATTGGATAGAAATAGGTTATGATTGTGTTGATGAACATATTAAATAATTAGATCCTTTATGTAAACTGTTGATTACTAAACCATGGGATCCTCAATTATCTTAAGAATTGCATAAACTACTCAAAGGTAAGTGGAAAAGGAAAGAATTAATACAATCATTGATGATATTTATATTCTATAATAATTTGGGAAGCTTTTCATTAGGGAATGGTATTCTTAAGGAAATAGATACTATAATAGATAATAGCTCTGTTAATAATAGTTTGTAATATTCTTAACATGAATCTTTTATTGATTTTATTCAGAATGAATCGATACTCTAAGAACTTAAGTAATCAGCTTTTCTTGATGAAGAACTTCCTTCTGAAGATGTTTAAATGGAAATTTAAATTAGATAAAAAACTTCTTAATCTTACAGCTTTTATGTTGAAGAAACTGATTAATAATTAAAATTGCATTTTGATGAAAAATTTTCTAAACATTTTTCTAATTCAGAATTATCTTACTGTGAAAGCAAAAGTGTCTTGAGATCTTCAGTAAACAGTTTTCAAATTATTAGGAATATTCTTTTTAATTAAATAGTTATCCTATTTTAAAAGAAGCATTTTTAGAAGGTGCTGATGCTATCAATAATTTATTATAAGAAGTTAAACAAATGACAAGAAACTCTTTTGGAAATGAAGAGGTAGCTACTGCAGCCTTCAGAAAAGCCATACGTTATTATGGAGAAGGATAATTCAGATATTAACATGAAGATATAGATTATTGGGCATAGGTATTAATAAATAACATATTTTATTATGAAAGATGGAGAAATTACTTCCACAGTAATTGAAATAATTCATAAAATTACTTATTTGGACACCAAATGTTATATAAAAAACTCATATAGAGTAAATTAAACTTTAACTAACAGCTGATGAATTATGTCACATCACTCTTCTCACTGTTGCAGCTAGAATTGAAACTTAATTAATTTATTTATCTAAATCTTTAGTTGAGTTTATGTGAAGTATTATTACATGTAAATATACAATATTTCAAAATTTCATTACTGACAATAAATTGGTTTTTGGTATTTCTTCTTTAGATTTCAAAAAAGATGCAAATAATAAATTAAATCTATCTAAAAACTTTAGAATTAAAATGGTTTTCAAGAACAAAAAACTTTTAAACATAACCATAATCACATGTCTTTCAGTTCCAGAGTCTTATTGAATTATTTATCTCCACTAACATCAAAAATTCAGTTCCAATCATAATAGCAATTTATAATAGAAATAACACTCCAAATCATAATTAATTTAATATCTCTAAAATACTCCAAGAATGCAATATCTCAATTATTTTTTAGATAATAAGTCCTTGGCAGAATCTAAATTTCTAAAAATAAAAACAAACACATTAACTTAAAAATTATATTTCTTCTCAATTATAAGAGTTTGCTCCATAATTAGATAAAATAAAATCAACTAAATACTAAATTTAGTCAGTTAATTAAAATTAAACTAAAACTTCAATTCTGATCAATAATGAAGAATAAATAGTTGATTATGAAATTAATATTATCATATGAATTTAAATGACTAACTAGAATATGAATTATCAATTAACTCAACCAATGAAATTCTAATCTTTTTGCTAAAACATAGTCCAATTTTTGTAGAATAAATCACAAATAAATTAAGGATAAAAGAGTCTAATTAATATTAGTATATAAAAGAAATATAAGTCGAAACTTAGCCTGTTTAAATCTGTGAGTAGGAATAAAAAATAATACAATAGTCATAAACGGTAAATGGAAGTAAAACCTCAATAAAGTCAACTTAACATTTTAATTAATAATAAACTAGGAGATATTCATTTGCAGGAGAATATTTTAGAATTATCATAAATAAATTTGATTATAGAAAAGTATACATAAAAATTGTATGATAATAATAATTATAAATATTTGAAATCTCATTCATTATACAAATTAAAATCAAATTATTCTTTCCTTGAAGTTTGTAATTAGTACAATGTAAATCAAGCCTAATAAACTTATATTATGGATTTAATGATAATTAGGGTTATAGTTGATTTTATTATATCTTTATATAAAAACCTTATAAATACATAATTACAGTAGATAAACAACAAACCTAATCGTGGAGATTTACAAATTTTAAGAATAGGATAAGAAGCCCTAAATTTAATGTTATATATATTGTATAATTTCTGACCAATTTATTCTATAAAATAAGCCAATAATTATCTAAACTTTTTGTATCATTAATAATATAATTTTAAAAAATAGATTGTATTATTATTACAAAAAGTAAATTTTAGAATTCAAAAATCAATAAAAGGTTATTAAATATATTTTGGTAATCAATATTAATAAACTTCTAATTAAGGTAATTAAGGATTAATAGTTTCAATAATTTGAGTTTCAAGTTGTTGACAAATATCTGTAAAGTTAAACTACCAGGGAATATCTTAATTTCCAATTTATTAAACTAATAAAAATCTAAATTAGAATTCTGCCACATTATGAATAACAGCTGTTTAAAGTTCTTCATTCTTGAGTCATAAAATAAAGATACTTACAACAGCTTCATCAAGATTTTTAGGATTAATTATCTCTTCTTCAGTTACTTCATCTTCTAGATATTTTTCAACTCTCTTTTTTCCTACATGCTTCACTTATATCTTCTCTATATTTTTATTTCTAAACAACCCTTTGGCGGTGCATTAAATTCATAATTATCTTATAACAATTCTGTTGCAATTTTTTAGTATTAAAATATTAGAAACCATTAAATAAAATTTATAAATCTTATATTACATAGAATTCAATTATTTTTTATAAATTCAAAGAAGTTTGTTGTCAATTATGAACAATGTGTTTAAAATTTTGGCCTATGAAAAGTATTTGTCTCACTGTCAAAACAATCTAATAACACTCTCAATTCACCTGGATTTATGTCCCATTACAATGCTAAAATTGATGGCCATTTCAATTAACTCTAAATTAATTAACGTATTTAATTACATATTGTTTTTATGTTAACAAAATTAAAATTTCTATTTAATCTTCTTCTTCTATTGCCTTTTCAAATACTTTTATTATTGTTAATGCTATCATATAAAAATATGATATCCCTTATTTAAATAATCCATCCAAATACATTTAAGTATAATCAAAAGGAATAAATTACAAAAGCAAACTTAAAATCCATTATTAAATATATAATTCAGTGTTCACTTATTTTAAACATAAATTATCATAAGCTTTTGGTAAATACTTATTCAAAAGAAAATCCAAAATTTTAGAGTATTTGTTTATTGCATTTAATGACAATTAAAAAATATCTCTTATTTCCATCTATTCTATCAAATTTACAAATAACCAAAATGCTATCCACTCTTATTTAGCATGATTAAATAAAATTGATGCTATGTAATTCATCCCCTAAATATATCCTATATTTGGATCATAAACTGAATATGCAGTTAGAATATTTCTAATTTCTGTAAAATGATTCTCTGCCTTAATTGTTCTTGACAAATCTCTTTCAATTTGATGAACTATATTCTTCTCAGGTTATATTTATAGTATTTTTTAAAATTGCTACTCTAGTTGCACAAATTCCTATTTTCATGAATTATTATACTTTCTTCTAATATTTATAATTTAACCATTTCATACAATAAGATGGAATCCTTTTCTATTCCTTTTATTCATTAATACTAGTTTCCGTGACTAATCAAACAATAAGTATACCAGAGCTTTTTCTTTATTCAGTTACACATCTTGTGATTACATTGTATTCACTTACAGCATTTTCCTTCGGTTTTGTCTGAATACGCTTTGAAACTGGAATCTTATTTATTGTTGGTACATCGCAATCTTTTACTGTGAAATCATTTTTTGTATTTTTTATTATACTGTTTGCTACATGCAACATTAAAGACTATTTTGATTAACTTTTTAATGGATATTGTTATTTACTTAAGAACACTTTTCATTTACTTCTTTTCAATCCGTTATAATAATTATATTTAATATAATTAATTAAAAATTAATAGAAAATAATTCTATCTTTAAAATTATCATTAAATTTTCTAATTCCTCCCTATACAATAATATTAATATGCTAATACAATATTTTTAGTGAATTGTTTAGAATTTATTATTTGTTCTATTTTTTATAGTATTAATATAAATTAAAATGGATAAAAAATAAGTTTCTTGGCATTAAACATCATTAAGATGGTTATTTTTGGCAATGACATGCATTTTTTAAGTTGGATGTTGTTTATGTAGTGATTTTCCATCAGTTTTGGCTTCCCAAATGAAATTGTAATTCTCTATTCAATAATCTGATATAAATCAACTATTTACATTCTATTCCTTACCAAATGTAATATTTCCATTTTTTGGAGGTATCATAATAGATAAAATTGGAATAAGATCTTCTTTAGTTTCATTTACAGCCTTTCTAGTGATTGGATAATGTATAATTTTATTTCAATATATTTCTAGCTCTATGTTATTATGGATCATTAATACTGAACTATAATTATCTGAAAATAGGTATGATGCTTATGGGAATGGGAGGAGAAATTTGTATGAGTGTAGCTTAAAGTTCCATTGTAAGCAAATGGTTTGTTGGATAAGAAATGGCCTTAGCATTTGGGTAATAATAATTGAAATATAAATCATATTTATTAGATTAAAATTAACATTTACAAGATTGGGATCAGTTTTAGGTGTAAATTTACTAAGATACACATATGTACAATTTAACGAAAGTTTTCAATCTTGTATGATGATTTGTTGCTTCATCATTTTAATTGTTTGGGGAGTTTCATTTATTCAAATTGAAATGGATAAAATTAGTGATTTTAGAGATGGATAAATTAAAAAGGATGAAGAATAATCTAATGTTAGTCTAGCTGATATTAAACAATTTAAATTAGATTTTTATCTTGTATCTTTAACTTGTGTATTGTCATATAGTGCTTTCATTGTTTTATAATAAAATAGTTTACAAATGTTTAAGATTAGGTATTACTTAATATTGTATTTAAATAGATATTAATTAAAAGATTAAGAGGCTACCTTTTTTTACAGTTTACCATACTATATAAGTGCTATAATTACTCCTATATTTGGTGGTTTTGTTGATAAAATTGGATAAAGACCATTAATTATATTGATTTCAGGTATTTTACTCCTAATATCTACATCTTTATATTGTGTAGAAATTAATTGTATAAATGATAATTGCCATAATTTAACATTATTAGCCTAAACAATCAGTGGTCTATCCTTTGCTATATTTGCTCCTGTTATTTGGCCTTGTATTCCCTTATGTATTAATGCAAATGCATAAGGAACTGGATTTGGAGTTGTAACATCAATCCAGAATATTGGACTCTCTATTTTACCTCTAATTGTTGGATATATTATTTAGGATGAAACATAATATTCTTATGTTTATATGATGTAATTTATTCGAGTTGTAACTATCTTCGGTACATTATGTAATATAACCTTATACATGCATGATAAAAATAATGAAAATAAGTTGAGTGCAAAATAAACAAAATAAAAAGGCTAATGAAAATATATTAAAATTAATATTAACAATAATTATGTTTCATATAGGCTTTAAATTGTAGAACAATAATTAAGACAATTAAGTTTTCTATAAATCATTTTATATAATTAATTTTCTCAAAAATTAACATATGACTTATTAAATTGTTATAAAAGAATGAGCAAAAAAACAAGCTTGAGTATGATATAAATATTCTTAATAAATTTCAAAAAATAATGGATATTGAAAGAGAGTCTTTTTTGAAAAATGCAAATTACTGATATTCTGATTTAATAATGAATTATTCCTATATAAATATTAAAAAACAAAATCTTGTTTAATAAATTATATAATAATAATCAATATTAGATATCAATTTAATATGATTATTATTTTGTGACCAATTATAAAACCAGTTAAATTTGAAATTGTATACACGTTTTAGTTTAGAATAATTGAATAAATTTTTAGATACTCTTATGACCGAGACTGTTGAACATCTTCGTGATTTTAATTATTATAAACTAAATTCGAATGTTACTCAAGTCTTGGCTGAATATATTTGGATTGATGGAACTGGAGAGAGAATGAGATCTAAAACAAAAGTACTATTTATAATAATAATATAGGTATATCCAACACCTATAACTTAAATATCTGATCTTGAATGGTGGACATATGATGGCTCATCAACAGAATAAGCTAATACAAAATGGTCAGAAATTTATTTGAAACCTGTTGTATTTGTGAAAGATCCCTTTAGAGGTGATCCTCACATATTGGTGTTGTGTGAAACATATTTACCAGATAAAAAGACTCCAGCAAGATATAATTTTAGGTAATAATTATAATCTATAATTATAGATGGATTGCTAATGAAATAATGGAAAAAGCCAAAGATTTCAAGCCATGGTTTGGAATTGAATAAGAATATTTCTTATTGAAACGTACAGGAACAACACACATTTGGCCTCTTGGATGGCCAACAGGAGGATTTCCTTATCCTTAAGGACGATATTATTGTTCAATAGGAGAAAGAAACAACTTTGGACGTGCTTTAGCCGAAGCACATCTAAGAGCTTGTTTGAATGCAGGAATCAAAATTGCTGGAGTAAATGCAGAAGTTGCACCATCTTAATGGGAATTCTAAATTGGTATTGCTGAAGGAATTGAAATTGGAGATCACTTATGGTTAGCTAGATATATTCTAGAAAGATTAGGTGAAGAATTCGGTATTGATATAAATTATGATCCTAAACCCATCTTGGGAGATTGGAATGGTTCTGGAGCCCATACAAACTATTCTGATATTAAAACAAGAGGGGAAGGTGGGTATAAATATATTGTCAATGAATTAATGCCTTTATTAAGTAATACACATAAAGAAGTTTTAAAATTATATGGAGCCAATAATGAAAAAAGATTAACAGGTAATCATGAAACAAGTTCCTATGACTAATTCTCCTGGGGTGATGGTTCAAGAGGTGGATCCATCAGAGTTCCAGTTATAACCAAAGAATTAGGGGCAGGGTAATTAATATCGTTATTTTCATAGATATTTGGAAGATAGAAGACCTGCTGCCAATATTGATCCATATTTAGTCAGTGCAGTCATAGTAGATGTTGCTTTGTTAAATAGTACCTATGTCAACTAACTAAAACAATTATTGGTTCAATCAGCTAAACCACTAGCATGATTATGATCAATATATACAATAAAAATAAATATAAATATAAATTCTTCCAAGTTATATTCTAATACCTATAAAATAAACAAACTGTTTTCTGTAGTTATATTCAATATGAAATACTAATATATCTTAAAGAAATAAAATCAATAATAATTTTCCACATTTAATTTATTTTAGATTGTTTACATTTTTTATTTTTAGAATATTCCAACTTAATCTAAAAACATAAATTTCTTTCTTTTTAAATATATCAATCTGATACTTACAAATTAATCAAGACTCAATATTTTTCTTATTCTAAAAATTTCAAAACCATTATTTGTATCAAAATAGCTTCGTATAAATTTATTGAAATCCAAATTTATATACAAATTAAAAATAATGTAATACTTCTTATAATCAATCGATCAATTTGGTTTTGAGTATAAGCTTCAAATATCACCAATCAATCCAACATAAAAAAGTGCTATGGGTGGATTATTAACCCTAACATTATATGGAATTAGTTTAGCATATTTTCTTCTAGAATTTGTTGATTGGCAATAAAATAATAAGCTCCCTAAGATTACTTCTCTAAAATAACAGATTGAAGTTAACTAAACTATTTTTTTGAAAGGTCTGTTTGTTGATGTATGTTACTTTTAAAAAATTAATAATTCAATAGATCCTTTCGATCCAAACAATCTAATTTTTAATCCTATTTTTCAAATAATACCAAGCAATTTTTAAAATGTACTTTTACTAATATTTTTAGATATAAAACTTATCTCTAAGACATGAATAAGAAAAATAAGAAAATGGAAAAATTGTTAATAAATTTTACATTGAAGATATAACTATCTCAAGATCACCACCAACATCTTCTTTTATAAATGCTTAAGATTATTCATTATCATTTGGATTTTGCAAAGAAGAAAGATTAGTTGATGGACAAAAGTGTGCTGATCAAGATACAATTTAAAAATTTCTAAAACAGGAGAACTTCATTCAGGTATAAATATTTATTGAATAATTTGACCCAAAAGCAAAGCAATTCAAAAAAGTTCCCAAATCTTTTGTACTCGATATATAAAAAGGAAGATTATTTTTCAATTAATTTTTTTTGCAGTCAGGAGAATTGATTCTAGATGATGGATTTTTATTATCAAAATCGTAAAAACTATCTTATCTATCTGATTTAACAGCTTTAATATAAAATTTAGATTGGGAATACTCTTAAAAAGTATTTGGTGAGGAATTATTTTCAATTTTATATTTTAATTTAGATTAAATAAAAATAGTAAATATGGTTGAATATCCAAAAATATCAGAAATATTAGCAGATACAGGTTCAATAATATCTTGGATACTTTCAATATCATTTATTGTATCAAAATATAATGAAAATATTTGTTTATAAAAAACATAAAAAGAAGTTATTTAAATGTATTATAATGATTTTATTGATTTTAAAATAAAAAAGAATTTGTTAGGAAAAATAAAAAGTGTAAATTATAAAGAAAAAGAATATGATCCTTAAAAATCAGAAGAAATATTATAAAAATTAGATTAAATTGTTATTGAAAAAATGAATTATTTAAATTTATAAAATGAAGTAGCTAAGTAAATATTTTTTATTAAATTTAATTTAGATTATAATAAATTTTATAAGAACATTTAGGATTAGAAAAAATTAAAAAATATTTAGAATCTAAATCTAAATTAGAACTTCTTTTTGATAAATTAGGTGTACCTGA